>CANTUZ010000011.1:34779250-34829270 GCA_947846985.1 Fratercula arctica
GGTCAAAAGCCAACGGAAAGCGTTCTACAAGAGCCAGGCCAGCCCGCCCAATGTGGCTGGCAGTCAGCGGGCTTTGTAATCAGCAAATTAATGACCTCCAGAGAAACATCCCCCCCTGCTGACAATTTACTTCTGACTGATTTCAGTCATACATCTTCTGGTGCAGTTCCTCTCGGCTTGGTGTGATTAACCGGCCAGCCTGCGTTACACAGGACATTTAGGGGAACTTGTTATAGCCACGGCGCTGACGAGCGGGTGGCTGGGAGAGGCTCCCGGCAGAATGGCACCTGCTGGGGGATAAACCCTCCTGCTCCCAAGGGTGTAACTGCCTTATGCCTCTTTGGATGTTGGGTTGGTTTTTTTAAATCTCTTTCAGCCTTGGTAATTCTTCAGGGTGACTAGTTCACTGTTTTTTTCCTTCCAGGACTCAGTAATTGCGTGGCTTCTTTCCAGTTGATGCTCCCCATGCACAAAGAGGGAAGTGTGCTCTTCTGTATTAGGGCTTTTATACATATTCCTTCCCTTAAATGAAATGAAGAGGGGAAGTCACAAGGTTCAAGGGTGAATTTAGACAAAATTACAGGCCCGGGCAGGGGATGTCTTCGGGAGCACGTGGCGCCTTTGTGGGTCTGAGCAGACTTGGCCGCTGAGTGCGGCATCGGTACAGCTGCCGGGGGCTCGGTCCCTCCGGATGCACACAGGCGCTCGGCGGGAGAGGCTCCCGCTGTCCGTGGGCGGCCGGGGGGATCGGAGAGCACACTCCGCTCTTGGCTGCTCTTTAAAGAGCAGCATAACCTCTCCGCAGATAGAGGTTGTCTTTGTATTAGAAATGGCATCATTCCCTCTGTCAGTCAGCAATGTCCTGAGCAGGTTTGGACGTAAGTACCCTGATATAACAGCCCGGGCTTGATCTGCACCGGACCTGGTCTCCTGCTGCGGTGGGCATCCTCAGGAAAGCGCGGCTTTTGGGGTTAGAGCGTTCCCAGGGTGGGGATAAAGCTCGGTGCATCTCTGCAAAATGCTCCCGCTCTCGTGGTGAAGGTGTGCTCCCCAGGAAGAATGCCTCATTTTCCTGAGATTCAGCCAGTTTCTCAGCAGCACTTCATTTCTGGTGTCCCAATGCATACCCGAGCCGGCTGGCCTGTGTGCTGCAATAGAGAACAAACCCACTGTGAGAGCTTGTTTGGATTGAATTGTATGTGTGCACAAGGGAGAACTTGCAAAAAATGATAAAAACCCAGGCTACGTACCCATGCTCGTGTTTTGCCCCACTGATAACATGATATTTCCTGGGGCAAGTTGAAGCAAAGTGACAGGTTTAACCTTTACCCTGGAAGGGAACTTAAAGTGACCTTACACTCTGAGGTGTGTAAGTAAAAGAACTTGAATGGAACAAAAAAAAAATTGTATTAGTAGTTAAAGGTATCTTGCAGGAGATAAGTTGGCAGGAGTCTCACTGGTTTAACATTAACACCCAGAAAGCGTAAGAGGCTGTAAGTTAACCATGAGAGATCATTAACTTCCATCTCCTTTCACCTACGGAAAATTATTTTCCTCCCGTTCTTCTGTTTTCTGTCCCCTTTGAATGTAATCAAAAGTAACTCAGCTTTTCAATTCAGTGAAACCTTTTAATCCTGCCTGCGTATTGAAACACTTCATACCACACTGTGGCACTTCATAGTAAATTAAATTAACTCTTCTGTGTACTCCTGAACTGTGAGAGACCCTCAATAAATAAAATAAACCTGCAAATAAAGAGAATTTAGTAGAAGGCTGAGTGTTTTCCATTCACCTCAGAGACATGGAGATCATTGTTACGCTCGCATGCCTGTGTCGGTGCCTGCGTGGGTTCAGCCAGATGCCTGACTTCTCTGCAACTCTCTTTCTCTCCTTTTCCTTCAGAGCAAAGCCTGTTGTCATCTGAAAGCGTCCTGGAAACAGCGACTGCGGCTTGCCTGGCTGCTCCCGGCAGTCCCGCATCCCTTCCCATCCTCACACTGTGCTGCAGGAGGACGCCTCACCCTTCCCAGGCAATTCTGCAGGTCAGTAAACGTCAGAAACCCCCCCCAGGTACATGATACTCACATGGGATGGGTGCTCAGCACAAGCCAAGAGCAGGCTGCTTTTGATGGCAGCGTGCACGCTCGCAAGCTCCCCGTGGGTTTCATTTTGGAGGGATCCTCTGTCACAACGTGGGGCGCTTTTTGGAGCATGTGTTTGAAAGCATTTGTCTTCCTGCAGCATGTCACCGCTGCTGCCCTGACAGGGTGCAGGACAGGCAGGGATCACCTACCAACACCCTCCAAAAAGTGGTATCTGCCCATCCTCAGAGACTGACCTCCAGCACTAAACACATGGCCCCGCTGCACCACTGACCTTCCCGGGAGGTGGGAGCGGGAGACTGGTTTGATAATAAACCTGATGATAATCCCACAGAGAAGGTTCTCTACATGGGGATTAGGAGGGAGCACAGAATAACTTTTTGGAGTAAACTGCTAGGAATCAAGTTACCTCGATCCTCTGTTTTGCTCTGCCACTGACTCATTCTCTCATCACGGGCAAGTCGCTTCACCTTGATCCAAGGATTAGTGAGAACATGCCTCCAGGAGAAAAGCTGGTCTTGTGCCTTTCTAGTAATGTCTCTGTTTGCTTTCTACTTTGTCTGCGTTCTGTTGTTGTGGAGCTATGGATTTCATGTTTGGAAGAGGATAGAGTGGATTAGAAGTCCGTGTTACAAGAGCCAAACATGCAACAGAGGGTTTAAAATGGCAGTTAATGTGTAATTTGTTAAAGAGGGAGTTAAATGGAAAGGAACCTGTGGCCACTGGTAGGGCACAGAGCTCCAGGTTCTCACCTCATCAGCACACAGGAGCATTTATGGGGCTCCTACAAAGCTTTCAAGATTCATTGTACTCTTGGCTGCATACTTTTTGCCATAAAGCACCATAAATGTGTTGTATTCCCTATGGCATTAACTTGTCTGGCAACAAGCCCTCTTCTGAATCAAGTATTTTTATAGTGGCATCGCTAAAACCCTTTTGGAGCTTGCCATGAAGCGCTGAGTACCCCCTTTCCAAAGCAGAAGTGTCGGGGGGGAAGCTGCTGCCGCCCCTGGGGCAGTGGGCTCTCCTCCTGCCTGTGCTGGCTTTGGGACGCTGTGCTGAAGGGGTGAGCGGAGCTCTGCATTCACACCTGCTGCCCTTTTGGTTTTTACACAGGACTCGCGCGATACGGTGAACTGTGAACAGATGGCGTCAGTGTGGTTTCTGGGGGACTGTGGTTACTTTGATGAGGTGCTTGGGGGGGGACTCTCTTTTGCACCTCTCTTTGCTGTGCTTGAATACCAGTCTGATCCCAAAGGGTGTCGCCCTGCAAACATCCATCCCAGTGAGCCTTCAGTGTTCTTCGTGTCTGAAGTTACTTTGACAACTCACCTCTGTTTTGCTTAGGTAATAGCTGTAATATTCCCCTAGAATCTGGGTGAAGAATTAAAATTCAAAACCCAGGATGCTGTCATTATACCAATCTCTTTTTACGCAACTGTCAATCCAGCTTGTAGGCTGGTGCACCCGCTGCGTGCTCCTTCTGCGCGCCGCTGCTTTCCATCATCTCCTCCTCTAACCTCAGTCCCCTACGCAGCTCTGCCTACATCTTTATACAAACCAACCCACGCCTCCATCCTCGCGTTTCTAATGCAGAGAAGCCACAGCACCTGCCTACCGACCCAGCGGTGTCCCCTGATGTTTCCACTCCCAGCCTCCGTGTTGGAACGGGTAATAAAAATGCTGCTCATCTCATCTTCATTCGATTTTTCAAAAAGGGTTGGAAAATGAGATGCTGTCTATCTGAGGGGGTCTCAGAATACATAGGCTCAGTTAACTGCATGGATTAGCAGCCACCTGGAGGGCTTTTTTTTTTCCCTGATCTGTGAAAATTTAAATTCAGCAACCGGTGTTTCCTCTGCCAGAGAGGGTGAAATTACCACCTCTCGATTCCAAGGAAAAAACCTGCTTTCCCTGACTTCCTTACAGTGCTTTAGGTGTTAGTGATTAACAGTATCAGCCTTCATTTCTGTCTTTGTCGTCGCAATACTAGATTTTGTGCACACGGTAAGGGATGCAGGTACACCACCTATTGTTAAAATAGACTAGCACTTCCAGCTACAATAATTCATTTCAGCTGCTTGTAGTTTTGCCGAATTGCAACTATTTGGGTTGAAACTTCCCAACCAGAGAGATTGCCATGCTGATTCATTTGCTTTAAAGTTCAGCAAAAATGTTTCAGCTGTTCTATGACCAAGATTAAGGAGACGCGTTACTGAATGTGGTCCTTACTGCTTAGTGGGCTCTGGTGGAGGTTTTTTTCTCCTTTTTGTAAAGGAAATTCTACCACCCACACGTGTTGGACTTGAGACTTGTCACATCTTGGATGTGCTTGCTGGTGCCAGGCAGGGCAGTCCTGAGTATGAAACAAATGGTAAAATCGCGGCACGTTTTGTTGTCTTCTTTTACAGTTTGTCTCCTGGATAACTTGCTTTCCCTGGTCCTCTCTCCCACCACCCAAGCCAAGTAGCTCACTGCTGTCTCCTCTCTCCCCCTCTTTACCAAATCCATGTGGGGTCTCGTTCCCCCGTCCCCTCTGTGTGGCAGGGCTGAATCTTTGCAAATCTGTCCTTGGCTCCTGAACTGGAGGATAACGATACGAGAGCATCTCGTGTGCTCAGACGTACCTCTTTGCCCTCCCTGAAGGTGGCAGACGGGCTGATTTTAGTTGATTGTATGAGTCTGGACAACCACATTTTGAACGCTTCCCAGTTGTTACAACCCCTGCGGAGTCAGACACCAAAACTGGGAGATGACATTGCCTTTCCCACTTTCTCAGTATCTTCCCTGGCTGCCAGGTTCGTTCTTGTCTCAGAGTGCCGTTCTGGCACCTGCCTCTACCCAGCTGTGCGAAGGGGTCCTGGGAACGGGGGTAATTCAGATGCTGATTCGATACCGAGTCCTGTACTGCCAGAAATGGCACCGTCTGCATCTGGAGAGGGTTTGGACACTGATCTCCTGGGAAACGCTCATACTAAGTGGGTTTCTTCAGGTTTCTCCAGACTGATGATTAATTTTGCAGCCAATACTCTTGAGGGCAGGTGGGTGCAAGGGCTTTTTTTGATAAAGAGAAAAACAGATCTCTGAGGCTAGGCTAGGAAAGATTTCCCCCCTGTTTTGCACTTAATATGATTTAAAGTTGGCAAGGAAGGCTTGATACAGCAGAACACAGGTATTCACATCTGTCACTGCAGCCAGAGGGGGCTTTCTCTGAGTCCAGCCCAGAAAGTCAGGTGCATTTGCTTTCCCTGCTGTTGGATCTTTCACCAAAGTACTGTTTTTAAAGCATTTGGTTCCCCAGCAGGATTTCCCGCTCTGGTTTCCATGAGATTAATTGTTTCAAAAGCTGGAGTAGATGGAAAGTTTTGTTGGCTACGTCTGTATAGAAATACCACCACTTCTCTGTGCAGGAAAAGCTGATACTTTCAGCACTGCCATGTGTTTCTGTACAGTCTAATATTTCACTCAGCTGTTACATATTCTTACTTTATTCAGCCATTATTTAACACATTAAGGAAGCACATGAAGTGGTTTCGTGTTGCCATTGACTGATACTTTTTCCTTGATAATCTTCTCATGGTAATTTTTTAAGTTTCGCTGTCACGGTCACCAATGTCAACGTGCAGTCGCAGATCAGACTCCTTTGAGCTCAGGACAGGTATTTGAGACACTGCAATCAAAACCAGATTTTGCTTTGTGTCATTCATTGCCTTTCCTAGCCCTGGTCACAAACAGCGGGATTTAGGATTAGGCCAGCGTGCGCTTAACCTGACTGATTGCAGAACACATTTCAGAGACTTCAGCTGAGAATGGTTTTCTTTTCTTGGCTTCTGCACAGTTCAATTAAGATTTCATTGGAAAATGTTAACTAGTGAAGTATATCCCTTCTTCGGCTAAAGCTGCAATGGTCACATAACTGTAAATTCCTGTGCAGTCAAACAGTGGCTCACGAGATCCATGGAGTCATGCCCGCTTCGGAAATCTTGAGAGGAGGTCCTGGAAAGCCAGCATTAGCCTTGCCTGCATGGCTGGCTGCTTTAGCACCACGAACCTCTGTTGGGCTCTGCAGGAACAGTTTGGTTGGCTACAAACCAACTACCAGAGGAAATAAAGCGAAGAGAGCAGAATAGGAGAGGACAGTAAAGCCATATATACTGCACTGCAGCGCGGATGAGAATTAACTGTCAGAATAACACAGTTTTATTACGTTTTTTCCCCCAATTCCTAATCTTTTCCTTGCATGGAACCAGAGTTTATATGCTGGGCGGGCCATATTTCTAGATAGTGTAAAATCATGGTTCCCTCTCGCTGATTATCTTACCGCTCAGTTACAGCTGCTTTGCTGGGCAGCACGAAGCTTTTCCACATGGCCTGTGGACATCATTAAAAAGCGCCATAAGCCTGGTGCTTTCAGCCTGGAGGGATTTGACCCCCCTTCAGCACAGGGCTGATGCTCAGCAGCAGCCACTGGATCTCACCAGCTTCGTGGTGCAAAGGGGAGCTCTGACCGAGGAGCCCCAGCCTGCACACACCATGCGAGCTCGGATGCGGGCCATGTTGCAGGACTGTACTGATTGGTGTTTCATTAGGAGCACGTCCTTCTCTGCCACCCCTGCAAAATTTGAGCAGCAGGTTTTTCTTTCCTCATCAGTTATTAGGTATTCCTAGTCTTGCTTTGATAAAACCGGGAGGTTGGGGGGTGGCTTTACTCCCCCATCTCATGTTTGGGAGAACCCCCTGAAGGACTGGAGGACTGCAGTACTAAACTGCTGGGCAGGGGCATTTCAGGGCATAAGCCGCAGAGAGCCTGACTGAAGCACTTTGTTCGAGCTCCTCCACTCCATCAGCTCCAGGACACCAAACGAGAGTAAAACAGAGCAAGCTTCAGTGCGGCTCTCATTGCTTCAGGTTTTTAAACATTGCAACATATACCTGAGTGATCTTGTACTGTGTACGGCTGGCGTTTTCTGAAACATGCCTCCATTGCAAGAGATAATCATACTTTGTTTAAATTAATTTCTGAAGTTTGAAAACCCATTTCTTTATAGGACTGCCCAGTTCACTGAATTCAACCTCCGCACAGTGGCATATTCAGTTTCTGCCGTAACCTGCTACTGCGGCTTTTAGCTGTAGCTTTAACCACAGAAATAACAGCCAAAAAAAAAAAAAAAGCCAACCTACTATTTGCTCATTTTTTTCCTATTTTTTTTTTCAATGACACTGGCTGCACTGTTAGTTGGAAAGAAGGCTTGGGGAAGGCATATGAATGTGCTTTCTTCCTCAGCTGAGAAGGGGCATTTGAATTCTCTCTGGCTTTGCTGAACTCACAGTATTTGTGAGAACATCTGTAGAAAAGAATTAGCTTTTTCTTCCCCTCCCTCACTGAAAGCAAACTTCAGAGAAGTTCAGGCTCATGGGTCTTTCTGTGGATTATTTTAGCTACGCTGAATAGGGTAGAACCCGTCTCATTGCAACCAGCTGGAAATACAGCAACTGCTGAAAAAGGACGGGAGCTATCTGCCATCAATATATAGATTTGGTAGCAGTCAGACTGTTCTTTAACAGTTTCAGCAGTGCTACCATTACAAGCCAAGGGCTCTGAGATAAGCCTGGCCATGCCCCGGGCAGTGCAGAGCATCAGTAACTCAGCCAGGGAGACTATCTGGGCTTGAACGGGAGGTTACCTTGCAGGTCGTACTGGTACCTCCTCCAGGGTCACCCACGGTAGGGTGGACAGGCATATTCTCTCTGGGCTGCAACAAAAAGCATTAGGAAACTAAGACTGGGACTCACAGGCTTAAGTTGCTGGGAGCACGTGATGCAGAAACTCATGAATCATCATTCCATGGTTAATGCCTGCAAGAAGAGGCTGAGGCATTACCTGCAAACCTTTGATCTGAGCTGTTGGGGCTGCAGTCTGCAGGGCTACTTGGACGGTTTCTCCTGAATTAATTGTGGCAGTAATAAGAGCTCCATCTGCAAATCCAATGCCCTGTCCCCTTCCATCTATGATACACTGTGCAAACACTGGACCAAAATCCTTGTTTGAAAGATTTCTTTATAAAAGAGAGGAGCCAGTTGGCTGGGCTTTCTCTGCAGTGGCTTGGAGACTTGGGATGTGCTTTCTCTGCTCCGTACTAAGCTGATTTGGTAGCTTTCCAGGACCAAACTTCTTGCAGAAGACACCTCTGGGTAGAATTTCCGGAGGAGACAGACACCGTGCCTCCTAGATATTCTGGGTAGGTGGTTGTCTGGTTTTAGCAGTGCTGGGGTTTACTAATGCAGACATAATTCAATTAGGGCACCCAGAGGACTGGAGAAAAGCCTTTATTATTTTTAGTCTAAATAAAAATAGTATCTCAGGCTTCCTAGAATAGGGAAAACTGTGTGTCATGGATGATTTCTGACAAAGAATATTTATATGATTTTTCAGCCAGGGTTTCCATGAAGTAGAAGCTGCTTTAGATTGGATTTGGCCAGCCCTGTCATGTCTAGGCACGTGCAATTAGTTCTCTATGCTTAACATCGCAGTAACAAACCTGGGGTTGACTTTGTGGCAGTATGCACAGGGTACAGCCTCACAAATGGGAGTTAGATGACGATGACTATTTCAATCGTACCCCCTTCAGTAAACAAGAAACTCTGTTTTTAGTCATGAGGGAATGTTTCGGCAGTGGTAAAGGGATTTAGGAACCTAAAGCCTCATCTAAATGTGGCCAGTGAGGGCAGTACCTAGGTCATATTAGTTTCTCTGAAAACATTGCTCCATTCGTTGTCTTCTCCTCTTCCTCCGGGGCCAGGCTGCTTCGCTGTAGGGGGTCTCAGCACTGTCAGTGTTTCTGGAAGGTCTGGTTATGCTGTCAGGATATGGAGTGCTGAGGGGAGAAGGCACAGACCTGCCCAAGCTTCCCTCATGCGAGAGGGACAAGAACACAGAGGACCTCTGTCCCTGCCTATAACACAAGGTTTTAAGGAGAAAGGGAACTTTCTCAGCATGGTCATTCTGTGGTCGAGGAGGCTTTTATAGCACTGCTCTGACCACTGATGGCAATTCATGTTGTTCTTTACGGGCTTGGTTCTTCCCCCCCCCCCCCCCCCCCCCCCCCGCTTTCCTTTGTATTTGGAGCCACTTCAGATGGATGTGTGCATAATAGCAGCAAAGTGAGCGCTGCAGGGAAGAGAGCACTCTCCAGCACGCCATGCCCACCAGGCTGAGAAGCTGTTTCGTTTGGCCATGAGCGCTTCTCGCCGCAGTACACCCCCCGCCTCCGCTCTGAGGGATAAATTTACCTTTGCTCGGACCGAGGGAGCTGGAGAATGAAACACCCCAGATCACAACCTTGTGCTCATTGCTGCCGTGCTAAGAAAGGGGACTTTCCAGCCGAGGTACTTAAACTAGAGTCTCTCTGCCTTGTTATATCTTGGCTGGTGGCTGGGTGGGTATAAAAGATCACAAGACCCCAGACCATTTGGTCCTGGGGTTCTGGTCACGAACACGTCAACGTAAGTAGATCGAAGTCCAGGAAAACAGGACTTTTCACAGAAATTTCTTTGCTGCCTGCACTGCTCCTAAGATACCTGGCTTGTCTGTGCTATTGAGTCCCACGCTTCCAAGCAAATAAAGCCCAGCTTAGAATAATCTGGTTTATACCTTTTGTGAAGGTATAAAAGCATGCTGTTAACAAATTTCTTTCTATCAAACGTATGTATAGACTTCCTGGACGTGGTCCCTCGGCTGGGATAAAAATGAGTACGGTCTCTGAGCAAATGCTTACAGCAGCCAAAGATCTGGCCTTTTCATTACAGGCTTCAAACTAACAATTCTGGGCTTGCAAATACATCAGCAGAGGCGCTGTGCCTGTGTGGGCAAACACTCCCTCCCCCTTAGTTATCACCAGCTTCGGCCAAATGGTTTAAAGAGCACGGTGCTCAAATTGCCCTGCAACATGGAGAGATCTCCCGATGGCATCTCCAAACCCCTGTTTCCCTATTTTGGGAATCCTTTAAATGCAAACTCTGCCCAGGCAGAGAGAGTTTTTTGTTCTGACGTGCTGGAACCGTGGTAGCAAGGTCAGCACATGGTGCAGGTCTTGTGTCCATCTCATCTGCCACTGCTGGGGAGGTCCAATAGGACCTGAACGCAGACAGAGGCTTAACAGATCAAAGACTGCAAGTATGGTCACGACAAATTACTGCGAGGTTTGGTGTTACCCAGTAATGAGACTCCCCACTGTCTTCCCCCCGGTTGTAGACGGTAGGAAACCAAGATGCAGGCTAGTTTCTCTTGTTCTAGAGGAGCTTCAGGGTAGCAGGTAATAAAACCCAACTCGCTGGGTCTTGATGCTTTGCAAAGTATTTGAGAGTTAGCCACTACACCAAATAAACCTCTTCCATCCCTCAGCCTTCGCCCAAGGGAAAACCAAGGGATTTCTGTCTGGGAAAAGGCTTTCCTGGGGCCCAAGACAGGAAGACCCCACAGGAGAGGAGGGCTGTCACAAGCCTCCACCATCCTCCACTCTGAACGGTGCTCCTGATAGCTTGCCTCCAAAATAGGTGTCCCCTGCATCCATGTGCATGAAAACAGTTCTTCTTATCACCCCACAGAGTAAAGAGTGCGCGCTGTGAGTGTTTGTTTCATGGAGGGGTTTCAAAACAAACTTTGGACAGTTGTTAGTCACTTCTCCTGGTGCACAGCAGGAAGGCATCGCCATGTTACGCTGGTGAGTGCAGTGAAAGGGAGCTCGGTGGCTTTTCCTGGTTTTAGAAGATGTTCATCAGTGTAACAAAGGCTGGCAGCTCCTCCACTGCCTGTTACTTGGCGTCAGTACCATCGGTATCTCGTTTGTGATGCTACTGTAGGTGAAACAAAGAGATTTGTGTGCATCCTCTGCTTTCCTAGAAGCTAACGGCAGCTCCCAGAGGCGGCAGGCTGCCTGGCTGCTGTTTCCGTGGATGCTCTCCAGCGCTAGTGCCACCAGACTGCCCAGTCGAAACACGCCGGCACGCACGTGGCGTCTCTATTGACCAGTCTGAGCCCAGTCGTTTCTATCGGGGGAAGCACCACATCCCCAGTGAGGGACGTCCCAGTCCTGGCGTGGATCTGGCCATCATGAGAAGGGCCTGTTTTCTTTGGCCGTGACTTGTTGTTAACCCCAAACCCAGGCAGTAGGGCAGCGCTCGTAATCCCCCAGGGACGTCAATATTGTTGTGCTGCACTGTGAGGTGATGCCGCAAGGCCCAGGCTGCAGCCAGGCTTTTCTGTCTGTCCAAAAAAATTACCAGCTTGGGCCTTTGAGAGCCCATCCTGCCCTGAGGGATTTGGGTATATAGCTATAGCAGCATTTGTATTTCTTCTTCCCCACCACAGCATTTGGTGTTATTTGTTGCAATTCGCACCACAAGATAAGAATGAGACAGGGGATATTTTTACTAAATAGTGAATATTCAGTGGTCACTAATCCTAAGAAACCTGCAAGAGAAGGTAGTTTGGGCCCTGTGGAAAGTCTGGCAATGTACCTGCAGTGAGTTAGGTATTTGTGAGCCGGGTGAAACCCTATGGGCCCTGCCTCAGGAGTTTTTACCCTTCCCTTCAGAGCCCTCATGGTGTCGCAGGTGCAGTCCTTCCTTGGAGGAGGCAACATCTTAAGGAATGAGAGGGAGAAATTCCCACCTCCAGAGGGAAACTTGAAATGTGTTTTTCTCGCAAGACCTATTTGTGCTTGAAAATACTCAGAGTCCTCTTTCCCAGCCACCAGAACCAGACTGTAAAAAAAGAGCATCGGGTATACGAGTCCCTGCTCTGTGCAGAGTCTTGCTCGCAGGAGATCTCTGTGGCGCACTAGAAAAACTGCTTCTCTCCGTCTCCTCCCTCTGAACTGTGTTTCCTTGTGATGCAGGAGAAGCTAGGTATTGAGTTGTCCGCTGTGCGGTGACATATGACGGGCAGGACGGCAGCCATAGTAGCTTGCTCCTGGGCTCTACAGGGTTCCCCGGAGCCAGCATTAGCTGGCTCCCACTTCAGCCGTGCGACGACGTTCCAGCATCCCCTTCTCTTTGTATAACCCTGCATGCAGCTGCTGCAGCAGGGGCAGACAGAGCTGAGGGGTGCTTTGGGCAGCAGGGAGGGAGGCTGCGGCTTTCTGCCGTGAACGGGCAAGGAACAGCAGAGTACGAAGCCAACGCCGACCGCAGGAGTCTCGCACTCCTAGTGGGAGGCTTGACAGGTCTGCTGCTCTTGCTGTCGCCAGTCACCGCCGCTCCCAGCGCTGCGCGAAGATCAAGGGCAATTGGCTTTCCAGCGCGTGTCTGTAAATCACATCCCTTCCTCACGCGAGCTTCTAAATCAGGCATCAGCGGAGAACGAGCTCCCAGCTGGTAACAGTATATAAACTAATGAAATATAAATGCCTGGTACAAAAGGCAAACGCAGTCCCCAGTTGCCACCACTGAATGAAATGGTTGATGGGAGTTTCCATCATACCAACAGCCTTTCCAGTAGATGCAAGCATTGCAGGCAGAGCCTGCTCCTCAGAGCCTGTAATTTGGTTTGCTCCCATCACCACTGGTGCTTTTAAAAGAAAACAGCTGCTGCCTTTTTTTTTCCTTTTTTTTTTTTTTTTTTTTTAACTGTGGCAGCAAGAAAGTTAAGTGAATGATTTCTTAAAATCTATTTTGACAAAGGCCTGCATTTCATGACGAGAAGCGAGAGCCCAGTTTTTCATTTCTTGTTCTCTAGGGAGGTTTCCCAGGAGATAATTGCAAAAGGATCTCTGGGAAGTGATTAGCGTTTTGTTTGGGAACAGAAAGGTCAGCAAGCTATGGAATTAGCCAGGTAGCAATATTAACTACTCAGGACCAGATGCTATTTGCACTACCCTAACGCTTAGTACATTTTTTCTGACAAGGCGTATGAACCTGCTTAACTTCAGGAAACGTATGCTGTCGTACCCACCAAATCGGTGGGATTCCCCAGGGTGTGGAGCGTCTTTGGGATCGGCTGCTTATTCCCTGCCCTGTCCCCCTGAGACCAAGGAGATTTCTCAAGGCATTAGTGCTACTCTGTATGAACAAGTGGCACAATCTGGCCATGGATTTAAAAGATTCACCAAGCGTCTTGTTTTATTATATATACTTTTAACTCTTTGGTTACCTCCCCAGAGGTATTTAATGTAAATTCTACCTTTTATCCGACCTGTTTCTCTTATATACTGGGCCTGCAAATATTTACTCCAGCACTTAATGGTGAAAAGTCCACCCCAGCGCGATTCTTTGCTGCTTTGAACTACGGCTGTTGTATCCCAGTGCAAAGTGGGCATAAACACTAGCATTTTGATGAAGTAATATTTGAAAACTCACATTCTGCAGGCAAAAAGGACTACAGGAGATGGTGGAAAATTGATGCACTGCTTGAGAAAGGAAGCATTCCAGCTTGGTGACGTTAGCAGAATTGATCTTTCCCGGTTGATACAAAAGAATGTGACAGAACAGGGCACCCTGCTTGTCTTTCAGGGCAAAATGTTGTGGGTCCCAGTTATGACAAGGACGGTTTGGATAAGGTGGTAGGAAAATTTTTTGAGGGTTTGCAGAGCTGGAAGGGATCGCTTGGTGAGATCATAAGGTGTCCTCCTTGGGGAAACTTTCAGAACAAGCTGCACATACATCTGCTCACGCAGCAGATGAGCTGGGGCATTGCAAGGTCCCTCTCAGCTGGCACATTACAGTGACGCTATAAAATTTAAAACAAAGCATTGAGTACCAGGATACACTGGGGCCCACAGAAATGCTGGAGGCAGGGTGATGTCTAATGCAGGTCTTAGAAAACAGAGAGGACGTTAGCCACGGTCATCTCTGTGAGTATCTCCCCAGATGCTGCTCTCTGAAGAAAGCCTGTATTCCATAGGTGTAATTCCCTACATACCTGCCCAAGCCCTTGCTGGCTTGGTAAAATCTGGAGGCCTGTGGTTGGAAACACAATGTGCACTGGTGCCAAGCCACCAGCAGGTGGAGATCTCACCAGCATGAGGCCAGGGTAAACTATTTCCGTGGCATTCAGGCTTCAGACCTGAATAACTGGGTGCAGAATCAAAATATCCCCTGGACAGGCTCCTTTTCACGGTAGCTGGAAAACGAGGACTTGGGGAGGAGTCCAACGGATTCCTCAGTTTCCAGCTGAAACTAGCTGATGTTTAATTTCCATTCAACATGGTCATCCGACCAAAGCTTGGGGTTAATCTCACTCAGTGGCACCAAGGTCCTGGGAAACAGCAAGGCGTTTGGGAGAAACCTGCTGGGAAGACAGTAACGAGCACTGCTAATGAGCCGGGAGGGAATCAAGCATGCACTGCATCAAAGGCACAGCATCTTTCTGCAGGCAAAAAGCACTCCCTCTTCACCTACAAGCCAGATGCAGTCCCAGGCCTTGGTAGTAACAATTTTCCTCCATGCCGTGTTATTAGTACCTTTTGACCATTATTCTTGGTTATCCATATTGCCTTTATAGTCATAAATAGCTCTAGCCATGCTCTGAACCCCATGATGCGAGGCACCGCGCAGACACGGAGCAGGGTGGCCCTTTCACGGGGAGTTCACCACCTGGCAGGGAAGGAGCCATTGCCATTCTCTAGGAAATACTCATTTCTCAATTCTTCCAATTAACCTAGCAAAGCAGCAGATGGAGAGAGCCAGGCTCAGTGCTTGCCCGCAGAAAACTCATTTCACACGTGCTGCTGAGCAGTCATATTTTCATGTGTGCGTCGTGCCTCAGTTGTTCTCCAGTCACCAGTGGGGCTTGGGGAGGGAGAGAGGGGCTTCTCCAATGCAGTCGGAATCTGGTGATTCCCTTAGAAATAGCCTTGGGATAATAATTTGGGAGTCTGAGAGCTTGAGCTTAATCCTCTGCCCTTCTACGCTTCTGGGGTGACCTCTCTTCCCAGGTAAGCACCAGCCACCGTCGTCTGCCTTACGGGCTGGGGTTGCTCTTTCCTTTCTGTGTGATGGGGATGCAGGGGGAGGGGGATGGTACGAGCCATCAGCACGTGGGACTGGGGGGGTTTCTCAGGCACACAGAAACAGGCAACAGCAAAGCCCAGACTTCCCAGCAGCTGGTGTCGTTACCACCCAACAGCTCATGCCTGTACCTCTTCCCCCTTGAAAATGTGTTTGTCCTTCTAAAAAGGGTGTTTTAGCATTGGAGCCAATCATATTTGCACCTGAGTCCAAGTAGGATTCCCATAAAATCTTCATGGCGTGTTTCCCTTTACCTCATCTAGCCCCGCAGATCTGAACAGCACGTTCACCTCGGGCTGCTGGAAGACCAGCCTTGCATATCTGTTGTGATCACAGATGGCCCCGGCCCTGCCCTCGGGTGTGAAATACAGACAGCAGTCAGCAGGACTCAACAGGTCAGTGTCTGAGTTTCAACTGGGGTGTTTTATTGTGTTTTGTTTTAAAAGGAATGCCCAACTATGGGTGAGGTTTGGTCACTTTGGCAGTGTTTTTATTTCCTCTGTTGAGACCAGGGAAGTTGGGCTAAAGAGGTGATTATTTTCCTTAGCTCCTCTTCCTCTTGGTCCTTGGTCCAAATATTCTGGTGTTTCAGTACTGGGAGATGCAAATAGTGAAAAGCTCACTGACTGTCTGAGCGCCCCTTCCAGCTCCTGAAAAGCTACTGGAAAGGGGCTCCCACTGCACAGGCTGGATGCACCTTCAGTCTCTGAACCTCACTCTGTCCCTTGAGAGGTTCGAGGACAGCAGCACCAGACATCCCTTTTGCTGTAGTGAACACCCAGAAAACCCCTCTGGTCTCGTCTAATACTGACAAAACCCTTATGTGTTTATTCCCCTCTGAGGCTGTTGGAAGTCTCTTCAGAAATAAAAATCAGGGGAGGTTTCACTTTGTGGTGCATCCCCACCACAAGGGTAATGCCTGTAAGCAGATATCAAAATGTATTCACCCACACCAGTCCCTCCTCTCCACCTGGACTCAGCCAGTCCCTTCGTCCCTGGGGTCTCTCAGCCCGTCTTTGCACGTGAGGCAGATCCCAGCTCTTTGCGCACTCATCAAAGGGGGGAAAATTGCTTCAAGTGTTTGCAATGAAATATAACCTGCATCTGCAGAGCCATTCCCGGCCAGCAGCCGTCAGCCCTCTCCTGGTGCTGCCTGTCTCACTCCCCGGTGGCAGGGGTGACGGTCCCTCCCTGCACATCAGACCAGCACAGGGCTCAGGAGCTGAGGTTGTCTTTCCAACAGGTTACCACAGACACTGCTGTGACCTTGCAAGGAGGTGTAAGTATGTTAGGGTCTCAGCTGTGGTCTCATTTCTGTTGCCCCTCTCTAGACCATCTAACAGGGACTTTAAAGAGCTGTGTAATTGCACGGTGATAGCTCAGCTTGGCCTGCACAGCACTGCTCGGCTTCTTATTTCATTCCAGCTTCCTTCACTGCAATGAATTAATTCTCCTGGTTTACTGTGCCCTAAATGAGGGCAGAATGAAGCCCAGCATGTGCACACATCCAGGCTTTCTTTGTCATTCTGAGTGGCTCCTCCTTGAGCTGTCCTCTTTTTCTTAAAGCTAAGTATTTTGGCGATGAAGAGAGAAGCAGTGATTGACTGTTGTCAGTGGAAATCCAGCGCTCAGACAGGCTTTCTCATTTGGCAAGTGGCCTTTTGAGTAGATCTTGAGTGTTTTACAGAGGTGGGTCAACAGCATTACTGCTATTTCAAAACTGGGGCAACAGAAGCTCAGAGCGTGTTTTGCCTGCAATTACAGAGCCTGGGGTTAGAGGACGTGGTAAGAGAGCTTTGCGCTCTGGCTTTGCAAAAACATGCAGAGCTTGGTAGAAAATTGTGTCCTCCTCCTGTGTAACTTTACTGCTTGAGCTAAAATTAGTCAGAAGCATTATTGCTTTCGGCTAAAGTCTGCAGGGCCAGGGGGTTAGCCAAAACATACGAAACCAGAAGAGGTATATTTTTAAGGCTGCACAACTTTGTGATGCTTACGAGAAAAGCCACCAGGCACCTCCCGCTCCCTGCCAGCACACCAGTAACTCTCTCTTCCCCTGCGAGGAGTTTTAAAGCCATCATGGGAGTTTGGTGGGGAAGCGCGTACTCCCGAGCGCTGGCAGGGAGCGGAGACCGCACCGGGCGAGGAAACCCCCCCCTCCGCCCGCCCCCTCCAACCCCGCGTCCCCGCCCCCCCCCCCCCGCTGCCACCGCCGCTTCTGCGGGGCTGGATGGGGCGAACCGCGCCATCCCCGGCGCTGCGGGACACCCGGGGGGCCAAGTTCCCCTTCCCGCGGCTGAGCCGCTCCGGTGTCACTTCCTGGCGGCGGGGGGACGGGGCGGCGGGGCGGGGCGGGGCGGGGCGCGGAGCGGCGCCCGGGGCGGTGCGGGGCCGGCGGGCGCTCGGCGGGCCCGGGGCGCTGGGCTGGGCTGGGCTGCGCCGCGCCGCCGAGCCGCGGCGGAGGATGCGGCGGAGCCGGGCACCGCGGCTGGCGCTGGCCGCCTGCCTGGGCTCGTTCCTGCTGGTCGTCTTCTACTTCCAGAGCAGCCTCAACCCAGGTGGGTCCGCCGGCACACGCCGCACCGGGACCCCCGGACGGGCGGGAGGCGGGACCCGCGGGCAGCCCCTCGCCGGCTCCTGAACCGGCTCGGACGCCGGCGAGCCCCCGCTCCGGTCCAGAGGGGCCGGTCTGGTCCAGAGGGGCCGATCCGTGGGAGAGTTTGAGTTCGGGTCAGGCGCTGAACGTTTCTGGGGTTCCGGAGGTTGCACGTTTCTGGGCTGGGACGGCTGAACTTCGCCGTTGTGTGTGTTTGCTTGCCACGCGTGACCGGCTTGCCATCGCAGCGCTGCTGTTGGGCGGCCAAATTCGTGTTTCATTTTTAAAGGCAAGCTGCTTTTTTTTTTTTTTTTCCTGGGTGGCTGTCCCGTTCAAGTGAAAGCGGGGCACGAAATTGTGTACAGCTTCGCGCAGTCCCGCTGGGGTTGGGACAGGGAGAGGAGCTCCTCTCTTCCACAAGCGCCTGTGTGACGGTCACTAAAAGTCCTGGGGAATCCGGTTGAATTGCTCAAGGGACTTCTTTAGTGTGTGCTCTTAGAAATATCTGCCACACTGGGAAACAATTCAGTAATAAGAGAACTAAAATGTAAACAGTTTTGTACTGGAGGGGTTATTTATTTCCCTGCCTGCTTTCTGCTCTTGTGGGGAAATTAGCTCCACTTTCCTAAGAGATGTTATTGGGTAATTCCTGTAGTTTTAACAATGTACTAATGTTTTCTGATTACAGCAGCAATCCATCAATGGGGCCTTTAAAGTTACATCTTAAAATCCAGAAGACTGATTTGACTGAAACGTTAGTGGAATTTTATCAGTGTAGACTAAATGAAATGTGATTTTCCTTTTATAGGGGCTACTCCATCACTTTAATGTGTTTTTTCCTAAAAATAAAAAAAAAGTCTCAACTTGTTGGCTGAGTAAGATTGAAAAGGAGTGAAGTTTCGGCAAGCATTTGTTATTTCTAGAAGAGCACATGAAGTTTGTCAAATGAATTCATAAATCCCAGAAGACCACAGTCAGTATTGTATTCCTCAGTAACTTTTTTTTAAAGAAACAATATACGTATCTTATTTTAGTGCTGGGACAGTTCAGTAAAAAGCGCAGCCCTGAATGGGGCTGGAATGTCCAGGGCTCCTGACAGAGAGATGATGGCGTTTTACATTGGATTCGCTTTCTAGTATTTGACTGGAAAATGTGGCTCTTTTCAGGACTCTGGTTTTCAAAAGGAGACTTCTGCGTGTCTGAGTCAGCAGAACTTTCTGTGCTTACTTGACTTTAATCCCTTGCATGATCTCAACACAGTTTCACGTAGAGTTCCCGTCAGGTCAGAGCAAACCAGGTGACGGGAACGGCGATGGCATCTCACGAGGGGTTTGGAGGACTTCAGGTCTGGAACGCTCCCTTGCGAGGCACTGGCCAGCTGAGGCTTTGGGAAATGCGACGCCCTTAATAGGCTGCAAATCTGTTTCCTTCATACCGGGCAAGTGTGATTTTTGCAAGGTCCTGTAGATGGTGATAGGTCTGGGGTAGGGATCCCAACCTGGTGTTTGTCACTCGGTGGAAGCCCATTTGTGAGGGTGGTGAACACCCTCTGCGGATTTGCCCCTTAAGGTTCACAAGCGAGGTGAATTAGTGCTACTCATGTTCTCTAAAATCTGGTTATTTTCTAGCCCCATAGTTGTCTCCCTGGGTTCCAGCCTTCATTTTTGTGCCATTTCTTTCCCTTCTTATTTTTCAGTTTACAGTTTTTCCTTTCCTCTCTAGTTCTGTGAAAAACTCACACTAGCAGAGGAAAGGTCATTACCAAATACAGAAAAGAAGGAAGCTAAAAACCACTTGGTTTTTTTTGGTTTGATTTTTTTTTTTTTTTATCCCAAAGAAAAGCAAACTGAGGCCAATTACTTGAATTTTAGAAGTTACAAGTTACAATAATAGGTAAACAATTTTCAGACAAAAATGTCGTGTTTAAAGTGATGGTTGCCTTGAGGTTATTTGGAGTTCTAGTTGCCTGGTGTCATTTGGTTTCTATATAATAATGAAGAAAAATGCTGGGAAAAGCAGCAGGGCTGTGAGCTTCCCTCCGGAGCGGTCAGATCCTTTTCTCCATCTTGAGCAGGATTCAGCAGGTCGCCTTTCCTGGGCCACCCACAGTCCGTTACATGTAACGTGCCGAATTAATCCTTGCTAACCACGTAGAGACCGAACCATCCTGTGACCCGCACAAGGCGTACAACATGGGAGGAAAGACGATACAGCCAGAAACCTTCAAGTTTGAGAGTGCTAAGGGCTCACTCCTCTTGGGGAGCGGGAATTGACTCCTTCGCTTGCATTTCCCACTTTTAACTCCATCCGGGCAGTCGTGCGCTGGGGCGGTTTGCGCTGAACTCCACGGCTGTGCTGAAATAAGGCTTTCTTGTTCTGCCCTAGGAACACCCACACGCCAGCGTGTGCTGAAATAACTCTGCTCCTAAATGCCGCTGAGTTGGTTATTTTGGTGCTGGGCTGAGTTGGTTTGTGCTGAAGTCAGTGGCAGAATGCCCCGTTGTAGCTCCTTGCAGGCAGAAATGGGCTCGGGTGTGTTTGCCAACCTCAGTGGTGCTCAGGAGAGGTGAGAGGAGTCTCAGTGCTCCCCAGGGAGAGCATCCGCGTGTGGGTTTGAGCGTGCATTGACTTCGTATCCCCGATTGCTTCGCTTAGGCTTTCCTCGCTGCTGGCTGTACCAGTGGGCGGCCGCGGGGGCTGTAGTCCTTGTCCCTGGCCGTGGGGTGCAGCTGAAGCACGTGGAGTGTCCCCTGCTCTCTTCGGGATGGTGACGACCTGTCTGTCCTGTTGGCCTTCAGCTGTCTCACTCCAGACTTGCAGACACGTGGCCAGGGGCAGAATGTCTGCATCGCAGGAAGGTATTAGAGTGGTGCTGAGCACACTGGCAGCTGGAGTTTAGTGACTGCCACAGCGGGTAGTTGTGGGGTTTGGCTGGAGCAGTCACCTTGCAGCGTCTGCAGGCCCTCCTGCATCCGGACTGGTGATGTGGGCAGGGCAGATGCTCAGCTCCTGGGCAAACCTCACGCCATCTCGGCTTGGTGCTTGATGTGGTCCATCAGGGGGACTTGGTTGTACTGGTGTCCATCCAGGAGATCCCAGCTGGCCTTAGCATGATTGTCATCCATCTTCTGAGTTGATCTTCCTCTGCTGCCTCCTCCAGGGGTGGCGCATCGTTACTGGTGGCTGTGCTGATTTCTGCACGCCGTACATTCTATGTACAGAGAAGGTGGGAATGAGCAGTGGGGCTCTTGGACTGTTGTTTCAGCTAACTCTGGTCGTATTGTGTCTAGACTGGCACAGCAGTAAATGCTGGAGGCTGCTGATCCTTGTCGGCATCAGAGCTTTGGTCACTGCAGTTCTCGGGGGAACCACACTGATTTTAGCACTGGTGGAGGAGCTGTGGGTGACTGTGCTGGTACCGATGTGGGGCAGAGAGAAGGGAGGACACCTGAAGGAGTCAGAGGGAGGTGAGTGGCAGGTGGTAAGGCCCTGCGTTCATCTGCGTCTGCGGTTTCTGCAGACCTTAATTAAAAGTGCTGTGGGGCCACCCCAGTGGTAGGTCTTTTGGTGAAACCGTGAGTTGGCAAATTGTACTGACATCCAGAGAGCTGGCAGTTTTCATGCCACGAGTGAGGGGCCAGAGGGATGTGTGCATGAACCTGCAGTCTCCTAAGCAGTTAATAACCAGCTCCTCCATCCCAAAAGAACGTATTTCCTAATGAGAGGCAATTGGATGCTATATGAAGCATTTTACGTAACCTTCCCCTTCTTGAGGCTTCTGCTTCTGACCAGTGTTATTTGAGGAAAAAGTCCCCTTGCAGTCCAGGGGACAGTCCCAGAAGCGTTTGGAGGAAGAGGCACCTTTGGGAGCCTGAGGCAATTCAGTCTGATCCCAAGAGACCCTTGCGTAAGAGCGGGGCTATTCCGTTCTTGCCCCATCCTTCCTGTGTCCAGTCCAGTGACTTGTGTGTACTGGAGGTGACTGGGGGGGACAAAAGCGGACCTTGCACAGAGGCAGCCTGCGGGACAGGGAGCGCTCTGCTTCCTCTTCTTTCTAGTTTGTTCCAGCGCTGAATCACCTTCTCCAGTAAGAAAGAAGGAAAAACTCTCAATCTCAAAATGCTACTTTATTTCTGCCCCGCTTCTGTCTGACTGCAGCGTCCGGCTCTTGCTTCTTACATCTTTTTAGCAGCGCTTGCTTAGTGCTGCCTTCTGCACTCCCCATGATCTTTCACGACCTGCAATCGGCATGAGTTGTTGGACTTCCATGGGGCTTTGTGGGTCAGACGTACTCAGCTTTCGATCTGACTCTTTCACGACGAGAGATACCAGAACCAGGATCGTAGTAGTGCCAAGGTTGTGATACCGCTCCAGAAAGGTTTGCCAGCAGGGAAGCATCAAAGGTCCCTCTCTCCATCCTCATCTGCTCCTGCATCAACCAGTTGGTTCTTGTTTGGTCACTGACAGAGCAAAGCCTCCTCCAGCTACTTCACCAGCCTGAGAGAGGAAGACTGGGGTGTTCCATGGAGATGGGCAGCAATGCCAGAGGCCGCACCACCGGCATGTAGCACATATCACAGGCAGGAAACTGAAGTTCGTCATTCAGCAGCCCTCTGATGTGCCAAGGTGGATACGGAAGGTACCCATTGCCACCACTCTCTGCCAGCGTTGGGGTGGTTTCTGGTTCCCAGTCCAGCATCTCTCGGCACCAGCAGGTCCTGGAGAAGCTCTTGCTACTGATCTTCGCAAATCTGGCTTTTCAGGTTTTCTGAGCTGTGAACCCAAAGTCAGTGGTTACTTTTGTGAACTGTCAGGCATCTCTGACCTTGTGCTTAAAGATTTGTTCTTTCGGGGGGAAAAATTATTATGGAGTGATAGAGATTATAGAGTTTATACGTGATTTGACTGAGGTCCCGCAGAGCACTAGTCCCTAGACCTACAAATGCACCTAGACCTAGCCTGAACAGGGCTACGAACACACACAGATATTTGCAGACCTTTACAGACCAGGGATATTTTTTTTTTTTTTTTCAGAACAGGAAAGAGCCTATTGTAGACCTCGGTTCCTCCCTATTGTTTAAAGGTATTTTCAGGCTGAAATTCAGGCACTGCCTTGGGATGGGAGTGCGGTTCGGCCAGCGAAGGCTTTAAGAGAGTGGGTCATGTTGGCAGCTGGCTGACACATGTCCTCAGCCTTCCAGATAATGAGGGCTACGCTGCCTTCACCCTGGCTAACGCTGCAAGCGCGGGCAGGGATGAATGCGAAATTTAAGATGCCCTCTGAGATCGTGTTGGTTTTTCGGTTTTGTTTTGCTTGCTTTTGTCGTGGGGCAGTTTTGCCTGGCTCGGATTCCCGCTCTCAGGGGCTGTGAAGCCCAGGATGCAGCCGCTGCCCTTCCAGGAGCCAGTCCACAACGGCAGTGCTCAAAGTACGGCAATGTTTGTCAGCCGAGGCGTTGGGCAACGCGGGCCGGAAAGCCCTCAGATCTGCCATGTTTGAAGACGATGTGAAATGCTGTAGCCGTGACCTGTCATGGTAGAAAAATCTACCTGGTCCGTTGCTGAGAGCAGGGCAGTAATGAAGCCCATCTGCTCCCGAGAGCCAGGCTTTTCATGAGGAATGCTTTCTCTAGTCCTTCTTGGCTTTCTACAGTTTCCTGAGAATCTCTGATATGTGCGAGGGGTTTGGGAGGGGGAAGGAGGGGGCTTAGCACGCCAGGGGTTAACTCTGTGCCTGCAGGAGGGATTCGTGTCTCGGTGGCCCCGCATCCCGCTGCCATCCCAGCCCGGCTGTTTCTCACTGGCAGCACGTTGCACCTCCACTTTCTGCTCTGTCCCCGCTCCCAAAACCCCCTCACTCCTATTTATCCTCCAAAAAGGACTCCACAAAAACATCTCCTGGGAGCAGTAGGACCTTTGCCTGCGTTGGTGCAGGAAGGACTTTCTGGTGACCATCAGTCCGGGCTGAGGCTGGAGGCGAGTGCTCACGCGGTGGCCAGGGCCCTCCTGGGGGTGCTGGGATTTATGATGTGCTGGATTTTCTTTCTTGGTCCTTGCTTCCCGCAAGCATCTGAATGGAGAGCGTGACAAACCCTCCATCTTAATCCCAGTGCAAACACAGCTGTCTTTCCCAGGACCCTCTATCAGAAGCCAGGAAACTACAAAGGCATTAGGTGCTGAACTCCCGCTACTCCCACTCGGAGCCGAGTACCCAAAGAAGAGCTTAACTCCCCAAATACCACTGCGGGGCCAAGGGGGGAATGTTTCACATTAAGCCTTTGAGACGCAGCTGGGCAAATGCCCAAAACTTTCCTTGTTCAGAGGCAGTGAAAGACTATTAGTGACCTGAGAGGGAGGGAGCATCTCGCAGAGTAGCTCCGGTGGCCTGGGGTGAACATCGCCATGCCTAGGTCCTGCCTTCGCTGCACGGCTTGTGCCGATGCTGACAACAGGGACAAATGGAGCTTCCCTACGAGTTGGGGGTATCTTTTCCCCCTCAGTAAATACATTCATGGGTGGAGGGGAGTGACTGGTGTCAGTGGAGAGTTGCACCCCATATTCCCAGCCTCTGCTGTCCAGTTCAGACCAGTCTCCTCTCTCCTATACATGTACCTGCTCCCGTGGAGCTTGCACTGCTGTAAGCGGGGTCACCCTGCCTCTGTCTCCCGTCTGGATCTGCAGCTTTGGGACAGGTCTATGTTCAACTACAAGCCCTCTGCGATTTCGCCACCGTTTCACATGGATCTTTTTTCTCTTCTTCAAACCCAGCTGCCTCCTTGGCAGTAAAATCCTTCCAGCAGGGTGGGATGGTGGGAGGTAATTGCTAAATGCACCCTACACATGCTGCTGCCCTGTCCTCCTTTCCTGATCCTCATCTTCAGATGCCGGGATCGTTGCTTCATTGCTGGCTGTCCGGGTTTATTCTGTCCAACCCGATTTTCACTCTGCTGCAGGTTTGCAGTAATTCCAGTAAATTATCCAATAAAATCAGTTGACATCTCCTCTGCAGCCTGAGCTCGCTCTGTTCTCCCTTTCCCAATTGCCCGTGGCTTCCACTGGGAAGCCAAAGTCTCAGTCTAGGGAAAGGTGGGAAGAAAGAGTAACTCTGTGTTCCCAGGAGCTGGGTGGCCACTGCTTGGGTAGATAAACTCCTCTTTCTGCAGGTTCTTCACAGGAGATCACCCAGTGTAGGAGGTAGCACCGGGACACGTAGTTTGGTTTTGTTTGTCTGGTGATTTTAATGAGCAGGGGAGCAAAGCCGATCCTACGTTTATTGTGTTGGAAGGCGATCGTGGTGCTCACAGCGTGATGAACGCAGCGTGCATGAGAACAGGGAAGGGAAGGGGAGCCAAAGGACACAGTGTGAGAAGTGGCTTTGTGTGACTCGCGTCCCACGCAGAAGTGATGCCCAGCGTTCCCCGGTGCCAACTGCACTGCGAGCCTCCTGCTCCCAGGAGACGTGGTCAGCAAATGGGGGCTGCAGCAGCACCAGCCAGGCACTGGGATGTCTACAGACTTTGCAGGAGGCAGCATGGTTTCAGCAACCTATTAGTGCCTGTTCCTCTCTGCATGGAGCTGAGCAAGCCAAGAAAACCTAGTAGCCAGATGAACCTGCAGCGGCTAGTATCCCCAACTGTCACCCCAGCATTTAACAGCCCCCGCATTTCTGCTCCCCTCTTGCTGGGCTGAATCTGGCAGAGTACAGGAGTGCCCTGAAGAGTGCCTTCAGTCTGAGCCCCGCAGACAGGACAGCGATTGCAAAAAGCAAACACACCGCGCTGCCCCGTGCACACACGCAGTTGGCAAATACGTCTCAGCGTCAGCCCTGGTCATCGCTGTGACTTGCCCCGGGCAGCTGCCTAAAAAATGGCCTTTCGGTATGAAAAGTTGGTGAGCGACTGTGTGAGAGCGCTGCGTGGGATCTGGAGCCATCGGAGATTCATCTTGAACCTGGTGCCGTCCTGCTGACCCACACAGCCTGGCAAGACCCGTGGATGTGGGGACAGGCTTAGAGAGTTGGGATTGTTCAGCCTGGAGAAGAGAAGACTCCAGGGAGACCTTAGAGCCCCTTCCAGTCCCTAAAGGGGACCTACAGGAAGGATGGGGAGGGACTCTCTATCAGGGAGTGTAGTGATAGGACAAGGGGTAACGGTTTCAAACTGGAAGAGGGGAGATTTAGATTAGATATTAGGAAGAAATTTTTCACTCTGAGGGTGGTGAGACACTGGTTCAGGTTGCCCAGAGAAGCTGTGGCTGCCCCATCCCTGGAGGGGTTCAAGGCCAGGCTGGATGAGGCTTTGAGCAGCCTGGTCTGGTGGGAGGTGTCCCTGCCCAGGGCAGGGGGGTTGGAACTAGATGAACTTTAAGGTCCCTTCCAACCCGAACCATTCTATGATTCTGTGATCTTTATGGTGCCTTGCTGGTGGACAGGTTAGTCTGAGGGAAGCTGAGCTCTCCCCCAGCATTTCTTTTGAATGCTATTGAGCAGGTTTCATTTTTCCCAGGCCGTTTGCAGCAGCCCTTACTGAGGTAGCTGGGGTGAATAAGCTTCTGAAGATGTCTGCCTTGTAACCCTTCCAACTCCCCACCTTTTGAAGGCTCAGAGGCAAAGATCTCCAGAAGCCTAAATTTTGTTTCTAGATAGACCAGATCTTCCTTGCTTTGGAGAAGGAATTCAAAATCTGTTCAATTTGTGCAAATCCGTTCCCTTTAGCTTGCTGGGATGGTGCTGAGCAGGTTTAGCTTTAGGGTATGGAGGTGTCCAGCCTTGAGCCAGCCAGTTGGGGAATTCCTGCAGCCTGGCAGAGGAACGGGCTGGCTGTCCTGGCTGCTCCTGTTTTCCCCATAGTGCCCTGAACTCTTAGTATTTGGATGAGCTTTCATTAGATAAAACAGTTGTAAATTTATGGGCAGGCAGATTGATGGGAATTTGGCTGGGAAGGAGCTGGTCTTTCCAGGGAGAAGAAAGCAGTTTTTCTCCCCGCTGGTTAGTGCTGCAGCAGCTTTGTCACCCCTGGGTTCGGCACCTACATCCGCAGCACAAGTGGCTCGTCACCATCTACCCATGCAGGAAAGCCTGGCCGCATAACCCACATCCTTTGGCAGCTCTGTGCTGAGATGAAAATCGTCATTTGGTGTTAAAAATGGTCGAGGGGCTGGTTTTGAGGGTGCGAGTGCACGTGGATTCAGTGTCTGCCTACTTTTGCTGTCCCGGGTGCCCATGCCGCCCCGCACAGTCTCTGGTCTTTCCCTGTGCAGCAGCAAGAGCTTCCTCCTCTGACAGTGGGGCTCTCCAAGCGCCAGCCATTCCCGGGCCCGTGGGCAGCCCAACCTGGCTCCTTCGAGCCCTGTTTGCCTCCCTCTCTGTTCGCGTGCCCTGCTTTTCCCCCCCCGTCATTGATCGTGATCACCTCTGATGCACCGAGGCAATGAAAGACAAATGCATTCAGCGTTCCCAGCGGTGCTGCTCTGCCCCATCGCCGTCACCGTGCCCTCATGGCGGTGTGTCACATTGTGAAGCTGTTTCCGCAGCTGGGAGACGCTGCAAACCACACTGCCCCGGACCTGACTCTGGTGTCACGCTCGGATGACTCTGTTCCGTGGCCATGTGAACGAACTGTGGCTGAGCACCGGTGCCGAGACCCGCTGTCCTGAAGAAGCACCCGATGCTGGTGAGACCCAGCTTTCTCATAACGGGACTTAATTTTCATAGACTCCCTCAGAGCATTATCCTGCTGGACTTGAAGCTGCTTTCTCCCCCCAAAGTCTCTTCTAAAGGTGGCACTGTCTCTGCAGTGGCTCAAGTGCAGATCAGCAAACCTCTAGCTGCACGTGGCAGGTGGGCAGGTGCTGGCAACTCTACCCATGGTATGTGTGCCTGGAGATTTGCTGTTGAATGTTTCGGACCGTCACAGCAGTGCACAGGGCATGTTGTGGCCCGTGGGTCCCTTCCCATCATCTTGTCACCAGTGGTATGGAGCGACACTGAGGCCACGAGCCCTGGGCTCTTGTCATAGCGGTGCTAACAGCTTATTCTTCTCTTTGTAAGTGCCACTTGATTTATAGCCCTCCATCTCCTGGCTGCTCTCCCAGCCCTTCCGGGAAGGGAGCAGCGGCAGCAGGTTTGAGCCGTTCCCTGGAACGATCTCTGCGGGAGCGCTGCTCTCCCTGTGGGTTTGCAACCTCACCGCTAACCTGAAACCTGACCCAAGCCCGCTCTCTGGCCAGATGTTGCTTCACTGCTCTGTGCTGTGAATTACTGACCTCGCAGGAAGATGGGTAATGTTGACATGAGGTTCAAAGGTGATGTTTGTTTGGGGCCGCCGGGTGCGGATGTCTCTGGGGCTGGCTCCCCTTCTTCCAGAGGGCTTTCTTCAAGGCAGGGAGCTGGGAAATTAGCACAAACTAATTGGAGGTCAGAAGCTCCTCAGCAATTCCCCATCTCCGTTCTCATCCTGGTGCCCTGCAAGCACGCGGCTCTGCTCGGTCATGTTTCTCCATGGCACAGGGAGGCGGCAAGTTCAGTCCTGCAGACATCTGCAGAGCCGGGCCTTTCCTTTTGGCAAGGACGCAGGAGTAGCATATTCACAGCTGGGTCTTTTCCAAGTTTACTCCTGGCAGTATCGGAGAGATTGATTTCCCTGTAGCTTAATGGGACCAGCAGACACAGGCACTGTGAGACTGAAACAAGACGGATGATGCTGGTGGAGTTTTTTTCAGTTGCCCATGAACGGCCGCTGCTGGGTGGGTGTAGGTGCAAGGCTCCTGGTTCCCCTCTTCCTGAGGTCTCCATTAGACCTTGGTCGGGTCCTGTAAGAGAGGTCTTCACAGCACCTGATGCTAACAGCCATTCCCAGGGATTAACCAGCAACAGGGAGATAAATCCAACACTCAGACAAGTTCACACTCGTGATGCTCTATCTGTTGCATCTCAGTGCTGCAGTGACACTGAAGATGTTTGTGTCCCCTCTTAAACATGCTGGCTGGGGAGACAGGGCTCTTTGGTGGCCTCAGGCAACACCCACTACTAAATACAGCAGAAGCAGGCACAAGGAGCTATGCGATGAGAAGTTACGCGCTGGAGATGGTTCTCCCTAGCGTCCAGCAGGCTGTAATTGGCTCCTGTCCCCCTCTGCAAGCTCATGCATCTCTTCAACACGCTGTAGAGCCTCTTGCTCTGTACCTTGCGGCAGTGAGTCTCACAGGTTAACGACCTGCTGTCACGTAGAACGGCAGGACACAGACCCTCGGCTGTCCCTGCCGAGAGCAGAGGGGCAAGAGTCGAGAAACAAAGCTGGGGAGGGAGCGGCTGTGTGCAAGGTGGTGCCTTGGGAAGGGTTTGCTGAGTGTGCATTTTTTTCCCAAGATCTGCTTGCTGGGGCTTTCATCAATTCCAGATGCGCGGAGCTGACAAGATGGCTTGAAACGTATTCAGCAGGCAAGTCGTTGAGCCATATGACGCGAGAGAGACTTTGTTTTTCTCTTGTCTGTGCGCAGGTAGCCTGTGTGCGGAGGGCACGAACAGCACCTGCCTGAGCCAGACCTGACCGCAGGCGGGTTTTGAGCAAGTCCAGTCTGATCTCCCAGTACCTCGGCCTGCCGTGGCCTCAGCAGCGGAGCAGAAGGCAGCAGGCTGGCGCAGATGGGCTCTTGGCTTGGTGGATCCACGCGGCTGTCTGAGCCCAAGAGCTTTCTGCAGCTGCGGGTTGCCTGAGCCTGCGCCGGCCATGGGAGCCTGCAGGGGTACGGACACCACCGTGGAGAGGGGGTGTGCAGGGGGGGAGCAGGGTCTCTGGTGCAGCCTTGCCAGCCGAAAATCAGCTCCTGTGCATCCCGGCGGGGATCTCTGCCTTGGCACTGCCAGCGCAAGCCCTTCTGCTGCCATTCCTGTCGAGCAGCAGACTGGAAAGGAGGAGTTTATTGACAAGGAATGGAAATGCTGGCAGTTCAGGCTTGCAGCCAGCCGGGGCCAGGAGACCGACAGGCATAATGGGGAAGAGAAATTGCTCTTGGAAAGCTCCTAGCTTGGCTTGCAGGAGAAATTAACCATTTGGAAACAGAAGGTTGCGCGGTGCTCATGCACAGATATTTTATTTGCTCACAGAGGCCATATTCCTGCTGGATACTGTTAATTTTCTGTTTCCTATAAAGATCTCAATCGCATTCCTTGTGACAGCAGAGAGCTAAGCACGTTGCCCCAGTGAAATACATACCGCCACCTCAAATGCCTGTGATCCTTCTGTTAAACCTTCCTGACTGTCTGCCTCAGGCTGATACCAGCGACCAGAGCCTCCTGCCACTGCGGGCGCGTGTGGGTTTAGGAGGAATGGGACAGAGTGTCCAGCTGCTGTTGGCTCTGGTCTTGCTCTGATCCCCAGAGACTATGCTGTGGCATTTGGCAGGTTGCTCGAAGCAGCTGGATTCTTTCTTTCCCTCTGAGCATGATTTATTGTGAGCTAATCCTATAGCTGTCACCCTTTTCCATCACTTGATTATGGAGTTTCTCTGGCTGATCCTTGACTCAAGTTGACTAAATTGGAATAACAAAGCCTTCCTTTAAAAACAAAGCCTGAGCCCTCCAGGGCTCTGGGGAGGAGGGAGCCACGCAGCCAAGGGGCAGCTGTGACAACCCCTCTGCCTGGCTATGGCTGCTGACACTGTGATGGTCCAAGAGGTGCCATCAGTGAAAAATGAAGAAAAATTACCTTCAGAAACATAAAGGCAAAGTTGTGCAAGGAAGCGGGAGTCAAGAGAGGAAAGAGCTTTCATGAGGCTTTATAGAAAACAAGGAGCTTCCATATGTAATTTTAGTATCTTCTTCCTAATGGCAATGGCAATAACTTCTTCCTAAGTAAACCTCCCAGGACCTTGAGCATCAAGAGTAATGGTCAAGCGGTTTTAAGTCATGTCCAGCAGAGAGATTTCTGAATCACAGTCACTTCTGGAACCAGTGACTGCTGGTCCCTGCGCTGGCTTGGGTACAGCCAGCGCTCCTTGAACAGGCGTCATCTGGCGGAAGCCTGGACAGTCCAGGGATTTCAGGTTTCAGGAGTCTCTTCCAGGTGGTTGTTAAAGGCTGAGCAGTCTCCTGTTAGGTGGGGGGGGGGGAAAACACGGCAAAAAATAAAGTTAGAAAGAGAATTATTTTCCTGCCCAGTGTGTGAGACAGGCAGCAGAAATGTACAGTAGTGCAGGATGTTCAGACCCAATCTCACGGCAGGAATTTAACGTTCTTTTTTGTAGCAGCTTCAAAAAAAACCCGTACATCTGAGGACACCCCCTCAAATCGCCCAGCCGCCTCCGTGGCTGCCGACTGAGCCGTTGTGCCCAGCACACGCGGGACGGAGTTGGCTGCGGAGGCAGGAACGCTAAATCATCTCTCGGCCGTGGCGTTAGCTGCGGAGTGCTGAGTTTGCACGGCGAACAGGGAGCTCTGGGGGCCGGCTTTGTCGCCCAGGCACGAGAAAGCGAAACGCACACACAGGGGGCCATTGTCTCTTTCTGACACGCCAGTGCTCCCGCAGCCCGCCGGGACGTGCCCCTCCGAAGAGCGCTGGCGGGGGGGGACGGGAGCTGCAAGGGGTCCAGCGAGACCCTGGGAGCGCTGGTGAGAAGTCACCACCAGTCCCTGTTAAAGCACTAAGAGGATTAACAGAAACGGACAGTGGGGATTACGTTGTCAGCAGTGCTTGCCAGGTTTCTTTGGAGCGCTTTCAGCAGAGACCCCTCTTTCTTTAGCGGTTTGGAGAAAAATCCAAATAGCTCTGAACGTTGGCCCGCTGCCCCCCTCCCATCCCACGCCCCGTGTGGCGCTGAATGGGGCGCGCAGGCTGCGGTGCGGCAGTGGTTGAGCTCGCCCGGCATCGGCTCCAGCCATGGCCTGTGCCAAAGGGACAGCAGACCCCGAGGAGTGGGAACTGCCCCTTGGGGAGGTATTTGCTGGATCCTTTCAGTGGAGGATGGTGGGGGTGGTGATGTGAAATAGGTCTTATTGTCACATTTCTGTGCCAGCCCTGTGTGTCACCTGTCAGAAAGGCCTGTTCAGGTGTGATTCTTGGTAAGGATCTTGGTCGGGACATGTTTGATCTAGAAGAGAAGATCCTGAAAAGTCAGTGGCAAGGGGGACAGTCAGGAGGAGACTGCGGTTGGGAAGGGGGTCAGGTCAGCTGCAAGGCTGCTGCCTCTGTCTCCCCAGCCCTTCAGGAGGCGTCTGCTGTTGTTCCTTGGCACAGTGGCATTGCTGTCCCTACAAAGGTTGCCACAGCATTTGGGAGGCTGGGCTCAGGCATTTTCCTATGAAAGTCAATGTGTCGGTGTTGAGCTGGATGCAGACGGAGAAACTTGGAGTCTGGTGGCACTTTGCGCTGGTGGCACTTTGCGCTGGAGGCTGAGTGAATGCCCCGTATCTGCTGTCTGCAGTTTTATTGCATCCAGCGTAAATCATCAAGCATGGAAATGTTATGGGCAGGTGACGGTCGTGAAGAAGGGGCACTGCAACCCCGCACCGAGGAAGCAGGGAGCATCCATCTGGCTCTCGCCAGCAGGCTGGGAACTGCCTGAGTGCATGTAACACACGTAGGGCTCCTGGGCTGTCCTTTTGCCTGTCTGCCCTCATATTTCTGTGCGTGAGGGCCCCACGCTGGGAGTAATTTGCACTTTGTGGCTGGTGTGAGTGCCCCAGTATCAGACAGACGAGTGATGCAGCTCTGCTGCCGCTCCGTCCCCCGATGCCACATGCCAGAGGCACTCCTGTCCCATGCGCCCTAGGCACGGGGTCCCAGATAGCCGACATCTGCATACAGACATCAGGGATCTCACGCACAGGTGGAGGCAGGTGTGCGTGGACTTTTGGTCCCGCTTCAGTTCCCTGAATCCGTGCGTTTCCACCCCCAGACGTTCAGCACAACCACTGCTGCTTCTGGCAGGCGCGTCCGTTCCCCGTCTGGCTGGAGCGAGCGCAGGACGTGTACTCACCCCTCTGCCTGGCTCTTCCCATCCATCACTTGCCACAGAGAACAGCTTAGGACCTTCGTCCACACCCTGAATTAACATTTCCTGAAGGTTAACATTTCCTGAAGGCTAACATTTCCTGAAGGCATCACACCCCTTGTCTCTGTCTTGCCCATGGACCGCTGCCTTCCAGCCAGCAGAGCAAATACCAAGAAGAGTGAGCGATTTTTCCTGTTAAAGGCAGTGCGGTCCATCGAATTATCCCATGTAAAATAGTGACTCATTGTCCCCTCTTAGACTGTGTTTCTTGGCTAGAGGGAGACTGTCATTAGTGCCAGGGAGCCTGGCTGCCATCACCATCCAGTTGTGCCACACAGCCCTGGGACTCGGGAGGAGCTGTAAGGTGGCAATTGCTGCAAACAAGGGTATTATTTTTAGGGGGTGACACCTCTCTTCATCTCCTTCCCAGAGGAAGTCATCTTGGGCACTGGAGAGAGCCCATGCACACCTTGTAACAGCACAGTCAGGGGATCCCCAATACCTTCAGATCTCTGTGTGTGTAGGAACTGTGTGGTTTGAGGATAGAAATGCTGCAGAAGGGTTTGTCCCAGGGGACAGTAGCTGTGGAGTGTGTGCATTGGGTGGAAGGAGGTTGGAAAATGCTCCTTTCCCTCTTGTCTAGGAGGTTTGTACAGCTGGGCCTCCTCAGAATGGGACGTGTCACCTCAGAGGTCACTGCCTGTGGTACCTCTTCGGAGGAATGTGGCTGGGAAAGAGGAACTGGGGCGTGCCTCATCAGCGCAGACGTGGTCTGAAAATGGGTGCTGGGGATGGGGTGCCCCATCACCCTTCAAGAGCCATCTGTGGCTGCTTGGAGTCAGCCTTAAGTAACTTCCCAGAAAGCCAAAAGAGTCATTTGGGGAAAAGGGGGAGATTTCCAGGGGAGGAGGGTCTGTGTGATAGGGGCTGGTAGGACCCTTTCATAGGCTCTGTGGGGGTGGGACATGTTTTTGCCAGGTACGGAGAAGAGGAAGAGGCTGGACCATTGTGCAGCCTTCATCCCTCCTTTGCATCCCTCCCTCATCTTGCCCTGAAATGGCACTTTATCATGGCAGCTAAAACATCACTTCTGGGTGACCCTGGTGCCGCAAAACCACCTTTGCCCATATGGAAATGTGTGTGGGTTCCTCCATCCGAGCTGATGGGAGAGATTTGTCTTTCACTGCTGCAGGTTGTGGTGGCTGTTGTACGTGGGCTATTCTTGGTGTAAACCTCCTCACGTGCACGTCCTGTCTTGCCCTGCTCAGGTTTGCCTCCGAGCTGCTTTTATTTGTGGTTTTCACCTTAGCTTTGTGGGTAACTCCTCACAACGCATCTCTGTTTTAGCCCTCTGCAATTTCTAAGTGCTGGCAGGTGAGGGGTGTGTGTGTGTGTGGTGGGGGGGGGTGTTAATTATTTGGTTTGGCTGTTTAAAAGGGCTGGGGGGGGGGGGGGGGGGGGGGATGGTACAAAATGTGTAGTGGTGGGAAAAAAAAGCCTGAGCTAAGCTTTCAAGCATCCCCGTGCTGCTGGGACTCGGTTCTGTCTGATCCAGCCAAGTTCAAGTCACTCGGTTTGTTTAACTTCTGCTGAATGAAACAGCGTTAAGTCAGAGGACCACAAGAGCCATCGACTGGAGCATTCTCCCTTCCCATGGGGAGCAGTCCCGGCAGGCTGGGCTGCTGGTACCAGGGTGTCTCTGGGCACGATCCTGTGCTTGGCTGATTCAGCAGGACCTCCAAACAAGGGGGTGTTGCACCACCTGAGCCAAAACTTCCAATGGTCTATTTGTTGCTCAGCCCCAAAGTGTTTTCCAGCCCACCATGTCGTGTGGGTGCTCTTGAACCTTGTAGAAACTTGTAGCAGCAGTCTTGTAATGGTAAGAGAAATTAAATGCTTCATTAAGCCCGCTGATGGACAAGCAGATGAGCTTCAGAACAGACATATTTTGCTTGTCCATGCTCCTGGGGGGGATGTGACACCAGTGACAGCTGGCAACCTGCTGCGGTGCTCCTTGTGAGAGATGGCACCTGGCTGGAGATGGGGCTTTGCCATGGGGGATAACGAGGCTGACAACAGCCAGGTGGTGGCTGTGCTTGAAAATAGAGTTGTATGGCCCAAGCCCAAGCTACCTGGAGGCAATTTCTGAGCCTGAGAGTTAGGATGCAGTGCTGGTGAGAGAACATACTTATCCAGTGGTTGAGCTTCCAGGTCCCATGCCAGTGCCTTGGGGTTGTGGCTCAGCTGGTGACATGGAGGGATGCCATGAAATCACACGGTGGTTTTGCAGGGGACAGGGATGTGCCTTCCAGCTGACCTGCTCAAGGAAGCAGGATCACAATGGTGACTCTAATCCTGCCCTTCTGATAGACTACGTTAGCCTGGCTGGGCTATCTGGGAAGGACTTGCTCCAGGACCCTTGCAGGGGTACAACCAGCTACAGACCTTGGCCTTCCCTTGGAGGTCCTGTTCCTAATGCTCCCGTTGCCCGTCCCTCCAGGCAGAGGTGTGCGGGAGCGGGGCATTAGTTGGGTCCTGGTGCAGACCCATGGGCACCCTGTGCAGCTCTTTCAGCCATCCCCAGCTAGTCAGCTCACCCTGCCCCTTGGCTCTGCTATGTCTGAAAATGCTCTGGAGCAAACAAGGGGAAGGTCCTGCTGCTCCTCAGGATGCTCCGGGTTGTTGCTGTGCTGCAGGCAATGGGAGAGGAGTTGGCAGGGGTAGGTCTGACGGAGAATGGAGGATTATTCCCTTCCCCTAAAAAGTGAGCCGAGACAGACATCTCCAGCAGATTCTACGCCGCCTCTACCTCAGCAGAGAGAAATGTGGAGCCAGCCAGCCTTTACCGAGGCTTGGCCCGCGGAGCAGAGGGCAGGCTGTCGGGAATAGCCTGGGTTATACATACTGGCTTGTTCGTCAGCAGCGGGAATATCAGAGACGGATGGCGGTGGGTCTGCCTGTGACCACACGGCACGGGGCAGCGTTAGGTGGCAGCCTGTCGCCCATGTCCACACAACCTCCTGCACAGGAGTCACTCGCGGCTCGCTTGCTGATGGGAACAAATGGTCACCTGCGTCCATTCTGAGCCTCTGCAAGAGGACGTTGTCATGAGGCAGAACAGGCTGAACAAGCCATAACTGGGGAGGAAAACACTGTGCAAAGAGAAGCAAAGATGGGAAGAACAAAGGGGGCATTTCCCAAGCTACGGAGGATGTTGGTCTGGAATAAGAAACGTGTGTTTGTATTATAAACATTAGAGTTGATTCCAGCTCCCCTCCTCACTCCTCCTGCTCACCACTCGCTGGCGCAGCCCCAGGATGAACAAAAGGTCAAATGCAGCGCTCGCTCCAAGGGATCTGTTAGCCGCCACGTGGAAGCTGTGCAAGGTGGGGGCTATCGCAGGTCGATATTTGAGCTCTCCCCTTCTCTGTAATGCAGCTGCTTGGGGAGCAGTGCCGGGCCTGACAGAGGCCTGGGGAAAAGATCGGAAAACATCTCTTTTGGTTATTCTCCATAGGGTTGGTTACTTTTTGCCATTGCCTGTGCCTGTCTGAATATTGCTGTTCGCCTTGAAATGCTCTGTCTCCCCAAAATACGTAGTCTCGTATGTGCTGTGCTGCCATTGTACCTGACGGAATGGGGCATGGATGCTGCCCGCTACCTCTGAGTGTGCCCAGGGGGCACAATCTCCTCCTGCTGGGGTGTAAACCAAGTGCAGAGGTACCCATCAGCTGTCTGGAGGACAAACCTCAGCTCTGGAGATGTAGGAAAAAACTTGGTCTGCTACCCGAGAGAGCTTCTCCCAAATCCTCCCAGCCCTGGTGGCTCCTGCAGGCCCTCAGCAGAGGTCTGGAGGCTGCCACGCAAGTCTGAGATGCCTCGGGCATCCTCTGGTTCTCTTGCCAACTCCCTGCGTGCCCAGAAAGGCAGTGGCTGGGGCTGCACTGCAGAACAAGCACTTGCTTGAGGTCTTTGTACACAGTCGTTGTGTTGTTGTTTCACTTTTGGGGGCAGAAGGAAGCCTGTCATGTGCTGCAGATTCAGGGATCAATGTTCTTAGCTGTGACTGATACTCTTGGCTCTCCCCGAGCGGGAGGTACAGCTTCTGTGTTGGCACTGCTGCTCTCCTGTGCAGCCTCAGCCAGGTCTCTGGCATTTGCCATCCACCAGATTTCACACACTACGGCCTCATGTCCTGTAACATAGCGGTGTGACGGGGTCATAGAATCATAGGATGGTTCGGGTTGGAAGGGACCTTAAGGCCTACCCAGTGCCACCCCCTGCCCTGGGCAGGGACACCTCCCACCAGCCCAGGTTGCTCCAAGCCCCGTCCAGCCTGGCCTTGAACCCCTCCAGGGATGGGGCAGCCACAGCTTCTCTGGGCAATCTGTTCCAGCGCCCTTCTTAGTAAAGACTTTCTTCCTAATACCTAATCTAAATCTCTGAAATGCGTAAGGATGCGAACACCAGAATTGCCACAGTTTTTCCCAGCTGAATGCAGCACGTAAGAAAGCAAACAGTCGCTTACTTGGTCGTCTTCTCCATCAAACAGTGGTCACTACTTTCAGCAACGTTAAGTCAGTGGGTCTGGGGTTTGCTGTGGGATTTTGGTGCTTGGGTTCCCACATCACCCTCGTTTTGAAAAGAATCTCACAATGTCAAAGTGTCGAGCTGCCAAGCGGGCAGTGTCCCAGGCGTTGCTATCGAACTGGGAGGAAAAACTGAGCTCAGACTGCAGGAACTGTCTGGATCTATCACCGCTGCTGTCAAACTCTATTTTCTTTTTTTTTTTTCTCTCTCCCTCCCTCTTTTTTTTTTTTTTTTCCCCCTCTTGGATGTTAAAATCGAAAGTTGGAGAGATTCAGCAGCCAGTGGCTGCAGCTATGATTTGGCTTTGAATAACTCGGTCTCAATATCTTCTCTTAAATTAGATGGCAGGATCCTTCTCCGTGTCTCTTGGGTGCAGTTATTTGAATAGCCAGGAGCGTGTCTTCACGAAGCGGGGCCACGTTTCTGCAGTCAGGGACGCCTGAGCCATCGCTGGCAGGACTGACGCACTCGTTCCTCACCCACGACAGGTGCCAGAGAAGAGTCAAAACCAGCAAAGTCTGGAAAAGCTCATTGCTGTGCCCACAAAGAGATCCAGGTCCTAATTTCTGCTGATGACTGACTTAAAGCAAGTACTGATCTCTTTACACTAAAGACCTCCAGGTGCTGCTTCCCCTTTTGGTAAAAAGGGGAGATATTGTTCTTATTTGTTTCTCACTGAAAACTCTTCTTTCTCCTGTGAACGCAGTTCAGCTGCACACGTGCCATGTGTGCCAGGCAGTCAATTCGTGTCACCGATACCTTTTCCTATGTTCAGATCCAGAATCCATCACAAATGTGAATCCGTCACAAATGTCATGGACTCATACCCCAGCTCCCCCAGGGTCAGAGCTTTTTTTTTTTTCGGTCTGAGAGAGAGCATCCCCCTTCCGAGAGGGGCTGCCCTGAGAGCTGGGTCTTCCTAGAGTATGAGCAAGGACCTGTCCCACTCACCCGCTGGGGAGTCGCGGGCTGTAATTGGCACTCAGCCTGATCATTTTGGGTGGCCAGGCTCCACAATTATTTTTTCCTCTTTTTTTAGGTTTTGCGCAGACACAACAGGAAGCGAAGCCGGGGCTGTGAGACAGTGGTGGGGTCAGGATTAGCTCCTCGGGGCCTCTGGGGTGCGTACTCACGTGCAGGCACACGTGCTCTCTCTTCACTTCCCTTGGCTGGAAATGACTGAATCTCCAGGTTTTAACCCTCTCCAGCATTTCATTTTGGAGATCATGAGTGGAGCTTTTGGCTCCTTGTGGCCCCAGGGTCCAGCCTGGAAAATGCCTGAAAGCTCCATCCTCCAGCCCAAAAGGAGCTGGGATTCCTCCCGCTGCATCTCAGCCAGACTCCCACTGATCTGGGGTTTCCAAACCTCTTCCTATTTGGCACCCGAGCAAGTGGGCATGAAGACGTCCTGCGCGTGAAACACCTCCTGCCCCTCTCTGCTGGTGTTCCCAGGGGACGGTCACATCCCAGCTGGGCTTGTACGCACCACCCAGCCCTCGCACCCTCCCGTGGGGCAGCAAGTGCTGGCATCACCCGGTCACCTCGCAGCCCTTCTCAGCAGCCTGGATCTGCCCCGGTCCCAGGAGAGCAGAGCCGTCAGTGCTGCAGGTGAAGGTCGCCAATGCTGTGGATAATAGTGGTCGTGCTTTTTTTTTTGCTGCTATGGCAAATACCTCACCTGATATATTTCAGGACTTCATTTGCCTTTTTTATGACTGTCACAGCGGCAGCTGATAGCCCAGAACTAATGCATCTGGGACCTCCTGCCACTTCCAGCAGCAAAGGAGCAGAAACTGCTGAATTCCAACTTGTGGAATTAAATTCTGTTGAATTTCCTCTCCCCTGGTCCAGGACGAAGCTTCAGTTTCCCCGGTTGGTGATTCAGTCTCTCTCTGCCATGGCAGCCTTTCTCAATGCTTTGTCCATCATCAGTATCTTTCTATTTTTATGTCAACTTATTATTCCTGAAATATTGATCCCAAAGCCAATCTTAGAGATGTTTTACTCTAAATCTGCCTTCTGCCCAGCACTTCCCATTTAAACACCACCTGCTTTCCAGTTGCTTGTGTCCCTTACAGTTCACCTTTTAAATTTAATATCTTCTCTGTTTGAAGTACTTATTTCCTGTGGTATGTCATATCTCATGTGTTATGTATGCCTGGGTGAAGATCTACCACATATGCTTCATCTACAGAAACGACTTATTTTATAGTCGTTTATTATTTTAACCTGACAGATCAGGTTGCATGGGTATAAGCTGTGCTTAGTAAATGCCATGCTGATTTCATTCACCTATGCAGTTGCACCCACATCTTTTGTTTTCTTTCCTTCAGGCTGTTTTCTAACGCCTTGGTAATGCTGATGTCAGCCTAGCAGGCTTGTCGCTGCCTGAATCCTGTCTCCTAGCCAAACTCTTCAGTTCAGGCACTGGATTTGCCGTTGTGGTTGCAGAGAACCTCCTTCCGTAATTAAGACTTTCTGCAGCCAGAACAGCAAATTCTTTCACCGCTGCTTCCAGAAGTCTGGGATGGGCATGATCCAGTCTTTCCCTCACCTCACACATGTCTGGCTGTCTTCACGATCAACTAGTACACCTAAATATTCCCAGCTTTAACATCTATTCCCTTTTCCAAAGAGGTCGTGAAAACCCCAGATCCTGCTGCGGCGTTGATGTCACACTGCTGCAAGAGAATAGCTTCAGTTGTGATGGGACAGCACTAAAATGTGGGCTGTAGGGGGAAAGGAGGGAGGGAGTGCGTTGCCTTTTTAAGCTCCGAAGGAAAGACGAAAAGCACTTGTAGCACAGGAGACTCCAAAATATGCCTGAGCTCCCTTTCAGGCTCGCCTCATTCCGTGATTTCTGGTCAATATTACTGCCTTAGCATGGGGGTTTTGGTCCCTTGCTCTGCATCGCTCCTGTTCCCTTGCCTCATCCTTTGAAGACGCAAAGGACAAATGTGATACTGCCTTCTGCCTGTCTCAGTGAAAAACATTTTGGATTTGGATCATGGACATGCACTGTCTTGATACTTATTATCTAAATGGTGATCCAGCGGTTGCCAAGGATTGATGTTTTCTCCCCATTAGAAACTCAATATACCTTGGCTAAGTGACATCCCTGCTTTCGGATGCAATTGTGGCGATGCTAAATTTCCAAGGATTACCATTGCATGTGGTGGAATCTGGGAACCTCAGTAACAAGCTATAAAGTCAGGAGGACAGCCAGGATGTGAAGATCTTGGCAGCTGCCCTGTGATGGAAGATCCTGCTGTACTCAGGGCCGTGGTGCCAAAATGCAGCACGAACCATTAATTTACTCTGATGATGCTCCCTCCTCAACACTGTCATATATTACGGTATTCCTTGGCCTTCCCAAACTTCTTGGAGTCTCAGGAGCACCACAGGGATGGGTAAGCCAACGGTACAGGGGATGGGGTGATTGACTCGCTCTCAGCATGAACTGGTGGAAGAAGAGGGATGTGTAAATGCCATTGCCCAGCTGCCCCCTTCCTCCCTCCTCCTCCCCGCAGTCCAGGCTGTATCCCAGATCTGACGGAAGAAACAGGCACAGGTCAAGAATCGAACCTTTCCCCAGCTCCCCCTCCACGTTTGGTTTCCTCTCCAGCTGTGCAGTTCAGCCAGCTGTGGAGCCCCTTGAGCTCCAGCCTTCTTAAGGTGGACCGTTGCCTGTTTGGGGTAGGCAGTGGAGGCAAGGACAGGATGGGGACAGCGATTAGGGGACAGGATGGTGAGAGACCCCACGATGGGAGCACGCTGTGGGATCGCATGATCCGGTGGTTGGGGTGGAGCGGCCGGAGGAGAGGGGTTCTGTGTTTGAATGAGGGCTGAGCTGTGTTCGCAGAGCTGCACAATGAGGACCTGGCGCCTGGTGACGGGGGAGGACTGGGAGGGGAGCGCAGCAGCAGAGATGTTGCAGGTGCTGGGGCTGATGGATGGTGGAACAGGGGACGGCCACAGCGTGGGGTCATGGGGCAGAGCTGTGTTAGGTGGCAAAGCCTGGTCTGAGGGGGGCTGGACTCCATTAAATCACTGTCTGCAGCCTCCAGCTGGCTCGGGCAGGACGCAGCAGCTGCGATGGCTGATGTTGCTCTTGCCAGGCAATCCCAGATGCTTTGGGGATGCTTTGGGCACAGGTGGCCAGGACTTCAAGCGCACGCTGCCGGCTGCAGGCATTTGCAGCTGCTCCGACCCCAGCCCTGCAAAGGACAGCTGCTTTGGTCCCATCGGCTGCCACCTTCCCCATGCACCAGTGCCGGCGAGGTGCTGTGCTGAGCTGTACACGGTTCCAGCCGCTGCATCTCCCCCTCTGCTGCAGGGTTTAACGCTCTCTTCAAAAGTCATCCTCATGGCCCGGCCAGGAGCCCGTTTGCTTTTCTCCTCGGAACGTGTATCGCAAGCAGAGGGTTTCTGAAGGGAGAGGCTTCCTGCAGTTGGAGCCTTGTAAAACCCTGCCGTTGGGCCAGACGTTTGCTCTGAAGGGTTTGGCGAATACCCCGGGCAGGGGATGGTGTCATCGCTGTGGAGAGAAAAAGCTGTCAAGCTGCAGCGAGTGTGGAGTGCTGGTATCTTCCCCCCGCCAGCTCAGAGCTCCAGGGCTCCTCCGGATGCATGGGAGCAGCCTGGCAGCTTTCTTCCCTTTTTTTTTTTCCTCTTCCCCCCTTTTTTTCTGTAACTGTACAGCATGAGCAGAGCAGGGATCCTAGGGGGGGGTTCACTGCTATCCAGAGAAGATGGCTTGCTCTCTGCCAGATTTGCGCTGGGGAAAGGCTGGAAGAAATCCATTTTGCAATGTTTCTGCTGGGGCTGTGGGCGAAAGTCAGGCGAGGTGCAGCAGTCCCTGGCCAGGCTTGTCCCCCGGCCTCAGCAGCACCGAGAGGCGCAGCCCAGAGCCGTCAGAGCAGGGATCTGACCTACCCGACCTCTGCTCACTCCCCGCTTTACTGCAGATTTGGTTTTTGTTCACCCTAAAAAGCCTTCTGCTGAGTCAGCCTGCTCCCCCCGGCCAGGACCTCACCCTGCACTGGGCGCTGAAGCTTTTCCTTGGGAACGCGTTTCCAGGCGCCCCTGCGCAGCACCGCTGGCGTGAGCAATTTGCATTTCTAGCAGTTTCGTGTCAGCCTGAACCACCTGGAGTTTTGCTTACATCCCACCTAAGAAAGATTCTGGTTGATGCACGTGTTAATCTCGCAAACAAACGCCTCCACGCTGCTTTTACTAAGCATAGGACAAGTGTCTGCTGCGGTGCAGGGCGCTCGCAGGCAGCCCACAGCGAGGTCAGGCTCTTAAATCGAACAGAAGTTTATCATCCCCGGACAGGAAAGGGACTCGAGTTTAATGCTCTCTGCTTGCAGATTCAAGCTGCGCTGAGTCAAGTTTTCAAGGTCAATCTAATTCCCTGTCATTTGCAGAGGAGCGAGTCTGGAAATGCGAAACGGGGCTCCTCTGGGACGAGCATCTCAGCCCAGCGCGGTGTGCGTTGGATCGTCCGCTTCTCTCTTGTTAGCACAGATGCCGTTTCACCCTCCTGTGGGGTAACCGGTACAGGGCATTGGGGAAGAAACCGTACCTTCTTGTTGAGTCACGTCTCAGTCAATCCAGTGCTGCAGGAAGTGTCATTTCCCAAGAACGCGCCGGCGCACATGCACTGCTGATGAAATTTCGTGAGGTCAGGCGGTCACTGCCCCCCGGGTACAGCTCCAGGAATGAATGATGTTTAGCTTAGACCCCGGTGACTTTGTGCTTTGGAGCAGTTTTCATTTAAACATAATATAAGCACGTGGAAAAGCAGATGGGATTTGGATTTTTCCTTCTGGTTATTTTGGTTAAAAAAATGCCACCCGCAGCTTGTATAACACATTTGGTTTTGTTTGGTGGTGGTTGGTGAACGAAAACATCCAGAGCCCCAAATTGTGGTGCAAAATGCCTCTGTGTTAGAAACCTTCACATTGCCAGAAGTGGTTTGTGAGCGATGCTTTTCCCTCCACCACGTAGGTCCCTCTGAGATTTTAGAAGGTCCCTGTATGAATAGGGACTTGGGGGGACTGGAAGAACCTCCCAGGCCATGACCTCCTGAACGATGTGTCCTATCATCCCCTTCAGAAAAAACACCATCTTCCATTTTAAAATTCACAGTGTGATTTCTTCCGAGGAAGCCAACTCCAGGGCAGAACAACCCCCATGGTTAGAAACCTTATTCTCATATGAGAACTGTTGTGGCATCCTCTGCCAATGGAGAGGGTCAGATAGAAGAAGGAGAGCCTGGGTGAGAGGTGGGGCAGCTGCTTGGAGGGGTTACCGCAAGCGAGAGCCTGTGCCCTGTCGTGGCTGGCTCCATGCGTTAGGTTTGGGATATCCAGGCCATGTGGTTCTCCCCATGCTGGAAACAGGTCCCTGGGGCTGAGGGATGGAGCTGAAGCAGACGCTTCATTGCCTGGAAGGTGGTTGCATCCCTACATAATTTATGAGCTTGAGAACTTGAGCATCTGTCACCGACTGGGTGTCCAGCACCGCGTTCGTGGCTGGCCAGATCCAGCCTCGGGTTTGGTGCTGTGGCAAATAGACCTCGGAAACCAAACCAGCTGATCTGTGTGGCAGGGAAGGGGTGAGGACTACTTGGGTACCGTCTTCAGCTTCAAAAACTTGAGGAGATGTTGCTGGTTTAGAAGGGAAAAAAAAAAATAAAGGCAAAAAAGAACTTAAAAAGACTTCTCAGTCAGACGAAGCATCTGTCCAATTTGTCTATTAATGATTGTGTCTCTGAGCCTGGAAATGCAAACTCCGAGCCGGTGGGGGCTCAGCACAGAGCTGCCGGTGCTGGATCTGCCCCGTGTCTCTGCCGAGCACAGACGCCATCTCGCCCCTCGCAGGGCCACAGCGATGCTGGTCGGGGTCCTGTCACCTCCTGGCTCATTCCCTCGCCAACGCAGCCTGCACACAGTGGCATTTCCCAAATCCACATGGATCAAACTGTTCCCAGTTGCTCTTGAAATTGTAAAAAGCCATTGTCTTTTATTTGTTTAAAGGTTAGGGCTGGACCTTTTCAACCCTAACAGCAGGTTTTGTTAAAAAATAAGGGGGATCTTCTCCCAGAGCCAAATGGATTTGTCTCTTCCGGGGGGACATTGCCTCATCCCAGCTGGAGCATCTCCAGAGAGGGTGAGGGAAGCAGCACTCTCAACCCTTCTGATTTTTCTCGCTCCTTTTCCAGCCGCAGAAGACGGGGTTATGAGATCCACCTGGCAGGGGAAGGCCGGTCGCAGCCCACTCCAGGCCCTGTACGAGAGTGACCAGGTAAGGGGACAGGGAGAGGGAAGTGGGGGGGTGAAGAGGGAGTGGGGCACTGGGGGTTGACCCCTTCTTCCGCCCCTCTGCTGTGCAGGGCACTGCACTGTCTCCAACTACCCTCAAGGTCCCCGTGCCTGAACCTCTGTCCATGTCCAAAAGAAAAGACCACACCACTTTGGGGAGTAACCGATGACCAAAAAAAAGCTTATAGCCCTTGCTGGGACTTGGGCAAATGGGTTCATTACCGGTGGGCTGAGCCATAGTGGGCAAACCTGGGAGATTTTGCCATCTGAGGATTTCAAAGGCAACTCTGGGCCATCACAGCAGGGCAAGAGCATCATTGCTGCACTTTCTGAGCTAATAATTGATAGATGCTTCTATGTTGGGTGCTATATGCACACACACACATATGTATATGCATATATAAAATGTGCCCTTGTGGCCAAGAAGGCCAGTGGCATCCTGGGGTGCATGAAGAAGAGTGTGGCCAGCAGGTCAAGGGAGGTCATCCTCCCCCTCTACTCTGCCTTGATGAGGCCACACCTGGAGTGCTGTGTCCAGTTCTGGGCTCCCCGGTTCCAGAAGGACAGGGAACTGCTGGAGAGGGGACAGCAAAGGGCTACAAAGATGATGAGGGGACTGGAACACCTCTCTTATGAGGAAAGGCTGAGAGATTTGGGTCTCTTCAGTCTGGAAAAAAGATGGCTGAGGGGGGACCTTATCAATGCTTATAAATACTCAAAGGGTGGGTGTCAGGAGGATGGGACCAGGCTCTCCTCAGTGGTGCCCGGGGACAGGACAAGGGGTGATGGGCACAAACTTGAGCATAGGGAGTTCCACCTAAACATGAGGAGGAACCTCTTTACCCTGAGGGTGGCAGAGGCCTGGCCCAGGCTGCCCAGAGAGGTGGTGGAGTCTCCGTCTCTGGAGACATTCCAAACCCGCCTGGACGTGTTCCTGTGCCACCTGCTCTGGGTGACCCTGCTCTGGCAAGGGGTTGGACTGGGTGATCTCCAGAGGTCCCTTCCAACCCTATGGTTCTATGATTCTATATACACGCATATACAAAGCTGGACTCGGTTATGAGGGGTTTGTAATCCTGGGACATCTCAGTCCTCACCATCACCCTAAGCTGTGCCAGCTGCACCTGCAGAGAAAGGGGCAGCCAGGCACAGTCTGGGCAGGCAAACACTCCAGGTGGGATCAGCGGGTCCGTCCCCACACGAGGGTCTGCTGCAGGACAAGCCATGGTCACTGCTCGAGGCAGGGAGCACCCGCCCTTGCCAGGCCCTGGTGTGTGCAGCCCAACCGGCATCAGTGACACGGCATCGGGGAAGGTGACCCGCTTGCCCTTTAGCAGCTCAATGGGAGCTTGGGGGTTTGTGGTTGAAGCTCCAAAAAGTGTATTTGTTTCCTTCTACTGCGTTTACCCCCTTGGCAGGCAGTTTTTCCCCCATGCGGCCAGACTTGTCTTTGCAGAGGGATCCTCGCCCACAACTTCCCTGCAGGAAACCACCCTCCACCCACTGGTGCAACGGGCCAGGCCATGGCCACATGCCCCAGCCACCACTTGTGCCCTGCATCTCCCCACGCCCACAGGGCAGTCATCTTCTGCAGCCCCCAAGAAGCAGAGGGCAACGCTGGTGGTCCCTGCAGCTGGCTGCCATCCCCGCTGCCTCCCCGCTGCCCACTGGCAGTGCCCGCTGCAGCTGGAGCCAGGTCTCCTTTCCATACTTTGGAAAAGTATGGAAAGTAGCACTTTGTGTTACTATCTAGGTGGATGCTTTAATGTCTATAAGCAGCTGAATTGCCTTTGCTCTGGGAAAAATGGCAGATGTGAACTTCCTTGGCCCCGATGCCGGCAAACCCTAAGGCTACTGGAATGTCGTGGTGTTATTTCCTTAAAAGTGATACTTAATTTCTCTGGCTTTTAAAGAAAAGGAAATGAAGGGAGCAATTTTGCTCTGAAATAACTGCAAGACATGCACTTATTCCAGTGGGCGGCTGTTGAAAAGTAGTCACATTTATTTGTTGCCATGCCTGCAGACAGTGTGTCTGTCTGTCTCTCCGGTCCAATAGTTTTGAATTATGCAAGTACAGGGAAAAACACCTGAAAAAAAATCACATTATTAAAATGTCTTCTTTTTTTTTTTTTTTTTTTAAGCACTTGCAAAAAGGTTTTCCAGTTTGAAAAGGCGACAGGGAGCCTCCAAACAGAAGACATTGCTGCTGAAGGGTTTGACTGTGTCACAGGGAGGCGTACCATAAGAATACCTCCTCAGCTATGATTGTCACCTCCCTAGGTTCTATCTCTTCTTAAAATCCAAGTAGCCAACAATGTCAAAGTCATCTCCTGGTGGCAGTTAGAGTCTGTTGACCTGCATTTCCTCCATCTGAGCATTCTCCCTTATCATCTCCCTCTTGGAAGGAGCAGGGATGGGATTCTTTCTCCTGCCCCTGTCTCAGTTTCTGGCCATGCAGGTTCCTAGAGAAGGTGGTCATTAAGGTGACCTGGATAAGGTTTCCTTAGTGGAAATAATCCTTTTGGACCTGTCTGTGGTTCATCCCTTGCAGGAGGAGCTTTTTGCCCAGATGTTAGTGCCCCTCTGAAGGTGATGGGTCTGCCGGATCATCCACAGGATGGGCAGTTTTTCTCAGGATCCCAACTCCTGGCAGGAGCTTTACAAAGCCCCATCTCCACGACACTGCCTCTCCCAGGCTCTGGTGTCTCCCCAAACCCCTTATGGTCCCCAGGGAGAGGCGAGGGTGCACCTGAAGCTTGGCAAAGGGTGTCCTTTTGCATGCATAAGCGATGACAGCAGTCAGCAGCAAGGATGGAGGGATCCAAGGAGGTGGCCTGCCCTTGCCCACCATCTTGAGGTCGTCACATCTCCAGGCTGCAGAGACATTTGCCGTTGCACTCTACGATGCCAGCAGGACTGTCTTCACAACCCCAAAGTGGAAGCCACTGTCGTCTTGTGACATGGGGGTCATTGCATTGAATTACAGCAACAGCTCTGCGGGGACAGAGCTGCCCCGGGTTAGCAAAGGGGCGGTGAAGCCGTTAGCGGTCGTGGCCTGGCCGAGGCTGTTGGAGGTTCCTAGCAATGACCATGGGGCTGAACACGAAATCTCCCAACCCTCGTGAGCAAAACGGGGAGGGAGTGAGCAGGAGGAGGAGGGGACCTTCCCCTTCTGAGTTCCTGGAAATGATTTCCTTCCCCAGATGTTTTAGCGACATTTTGGGATCTCTGATGAAAACCATGACAGGAAAGATCATGTCCCCAGATCTGCAGGGGAGTTTCAGCTGGGGCCGGGGTTGGGGGGCTCTGGGCTCCAGGGAAGCCAATGCAGCAGCTGCCAAGCCTTCATGCAAAGATCAAAAGGGATAAAGAAAAAGGACCATATATGGATTTCTCATCCCTGTGGACAAAGGAGAATATGACCAGAGCTGAGGCATTGGACTGGCCTGTGCGAAAAAAGTCCCTCAGCAGAAGAAACCCAAAGCCCTCGGGAAAAGCCCCACCACCACCTCCAGCAGCACCTCGCTCCTCTCCATCATGCGCTGCCACCCCACCTCGCCTCCAGCCCCCTGACTGCTCCCCAGGGTTCGACCGTCAGTGTTTAAAGACCATTTTCCTCCACGACTTTGCCTTTCCTTGGCAGCACACCCGTGCTGGTTTCATCATGCATGCCCACTCTTGTGTCCATGTTTCTGCCTCTCGGCTGCGGTGTTTGCCACAAGCCTGCAGGTGTAGGCGTTGGCACAACGTGGCAATGCCCCATCGCAGCCGGGAGGTCTGTGGCACCAGCTGTTTGCCCCTGGAGGGGTCGGGCCATGTATGCCCCCCTGGACTGGTGTAAAGGAGAGCTTTAGCCCAGTGTGTGTGGGGGGGTGCTGTAACAAATGTTCTGATGTTGGTCCTCTCTGCACCGCCTGTTCTTCCCTCACCCCCTTTGACTTGTCTTCTCATCTGGCTCCTCATCACATATTATTCTGTCTTTTGCCCCCAGCAGGTCCAAGGATTAAATGCACCAAAGCAAGTTGCGTTCAAAATCAATGCCATCCCCAGAAATCTCACATGGGTGACTGCCAAACCCTGGAAAGGGGAGGGGATGGGGACAGTTGTGGGGCAAGTGTTGTGTGTAGGCCATGATCAGCTTGGGCAAGCTAGTGACCATCTCTGTTTTTTTCTCTCCTCAGTTTGAGCAGTCATCACTGCAGGCGGTTCACCAGCAGAGACGGGAGCTGTTGAGCAACATCTGCAACCGTTACACCCGCAAGCGGCGTCTCCTGCGTCCGGATGACTTGGGGCACTTGTTGGTGGATGACACGCATGGGCTGCTCTACTGCTACGTGCCCAAAGTGGCCTGCACTAACTGGAAGCGGGTGATGATGGTCCTGACGGGGCAAGGCAAGTACCGGGACCCACTGGAAATCCCCGCCAATGAGGCCCATGTCCCATCCAACCTGCACACCCTCTCCGAGTACAGCATCCCCGAGATCAACCACCGCCTGCGCAGCTACCTCAAGTTCATCTTCGTGCGGGAGCCCTTTGAGCGCTTGGTCTCGGCATACCGCAACAAGTTCACCCGCAGCTACAACACAGCCTTCCACAAGCGCTATGGGACCAAGATCATTCGGCGACACCGGCAGGAGCCCAGTGACGAGGCCCTGGAGCGCGGGGACGATGTGCGCTTTGAGGAGTTCGTCTACTACCTGCTGGATCCACGGACGCAGCGGGAGGAGCCCTTCAATGAGCACTGGGAGCGGGTGCACTCGCTCTGCCACCCCTGCATCATCCACTACGATGTGGTGGGCAAGTATGAGACCTTGGCTGAAGACGCCAACTACATCCTCCAGCTTGTTGGGGCTGACACAAGCATCAAGTTCCCATCTTCATCCAAGACCACCAGGACGACGGACAACATGACGGCCCAGTTCTTCCAGGACATTAGCCCCTTCTACCAAAGGAGACTCTTTAATTTATACAAAATGGACTACTTGCTCTTCAATTACTCCATCCCCTCGTACCTCCGCATCCGATGAGGCAGGGGCTGGGGGGAGAGGCAAAGGAGAGCTGGGTAACTCTCATCTTGCCAAAATTCCTCTCCTCCCACCCTGTGCTCATCTCTTAGTTGACTTCACGCCCGTGCCCTCTCCGTTATGGTCTGCTCCACATCCTGATGCCTTGTTCATGCATGGTCTGGAGGGAGGACACCTCTCAAAACACTGGAGCCCGAGCTTTTCCTTCCCACCCTTCCACATCCTGAAGGGATGGTGGTGGGACTGGACACTGCTGGGTAGGAGGGCTTGCCTTGGCTGGGGACTTTCTTTTAACTAAGAGACTCCGCTGTAGATCCAAGTCTTGGAAAGGCTCCTTTTTCGGGCAGGATCCCTTCAGGTCTTTCTCCTCCTTACTGGGCTGTTTAGGGG